>JZKD02S2418586.1:0-13806 GCA_000966675.3 Picea glauca | reverse complement strand
ATACACCACAATACACCATGCACAATATATGAGAAATAATCAATAGTTATTGTTCAAGGGAAGTAATGACTTCCAAAGGTAGCTACATCTTCCAAATGTAAAGGGAGGGATAACCTCCAAGAGGAAGATACAATCCTACAATATCAATATAGGATTTAACTCTCCATCCTTGCCCCTTCCTTCCACCCAAAAACAAGTTATAGAGAGAATGGTATACTTTGTTCAATTATGGTTTATTCAAAAGACCAAACTTGTATAGAATGCCCCACTCTCAATATTTAACATCAGATTCTGAAACTAGAACACAAGAAACTAAAGTCCATACTTTTTCCAATTCAATTTGTCCCACTTCATTTGGATTCTCCGTGAGGAATGTATGACTATTTTACCTGGAACACTTTTTTATTGACTAGCTTCAGGACTGGTCAAAAACCCTATCTTCCACAGAGTGTATCTCCATAATTATAGCAAATAAAGAGCTGAAACGTTTACCACATGTACCTTGATATGTATTCTCAATACTATAGCAATTTCACCATCTGAATCGTTCTAGAAAAAAAGTTATAGCGAAAATGGTAAGATGACCTGAAAATAACATACCTTAGAACACATCACCAAAAGACTTCATCATCCCTTGAAATATGGCCTTCTTTACTTCTGATTTCCTCTGAAATTTGACTTATTTATCAAATGAATGTATAATGATATTTATTTATACCATTTATGTCACTTCCTTTTAACATTAGGGCTGACCTGACACTTTCTTATTTTGTAATTATGTTCTTTAATTATCTTCAGGGCCTACATGTACTTCCTTCTTCAATTCACTTTGTCATCTTCAAAAATTTACTTCTCCTCAAGCATGAGGATCCACATTACGTGCCACATACCACCAGAAACAACATGATGTATACTATCCATCCATTGGTGTTGTATCTACATGTGAATTATCCTTCATGTCCAAATACCTTCATCAATCTTGCAGTCCAAAACCCATGACTAGGGTTGACATCAATGACAACACCAATCTTCCAAAAATGGTATGTGTGCCATGTGTCACTCAGAAATGGACATGTTGGGGTCCATAAGTAAATTAATTCATGTGATACATGTCCCCCATATCGCACCCCTGCCACGTGGCATAAGACATGTCATCAACCAAAGAGACGATCCACATACCTCCACTCTAGATCTAACGGTTTGTGTGATTTCGTGAATTCGGCCTTCGGTATTTCTAGCTGGCTCAAACTTATTTACATATTGAGGCTCAATTCTAGATGACCACAATCAACGACTGAGATTTCAACTGATCTACCTATAAATTGGACGACTGGCGGGATTTCACGATTTCAAAAATTCATGATTTCATGCCTCTTCCTTGTCTCCAATAATCGTCGAAGTGGCGAAGTTACAGAGTCCAAAAAATTACATTATCCTTCCACTCCTGATCTAAAAGATCATATTACTCCTGAACTATTCCCTCTATCTAATGATTGTCAGGGTTTCGTAGCTTCGACACTTCGTAGCTTTTCCTAGTATCCAATAATCACCGAAGTGGTAAATTTCTAGAGTCCTGAATCTTTCTATCTTCTTCTTTTCTTTTATCAATGAATGATGGTCGATCAGTTTGATCTAATGGCTCTGGTTATACCCAAAATTTCTCAACTAGATCTGACGTCTCTTGCTTGTCTGTCTCTTGATCTAACGGTCACGATTCCATGATCCTTTACAAAGGATCTATGTCTTCATTGCGCTTTGGCTTCTGCGTGATTTTTGCAACAATATTTCTCTTGAGCTTATCTTTCCTCCCGTGCATTCTTATGCATACTTTTTTCCATGGTTGACATCAATGAAAACTAATTTTCCAACAATCTCCACCTTTGGCATTGATGGAAACCCAGTAAAGTCTCCTTTCAATATATTCTAAGTTTTACTGCATATCCTCCCCCTTTGAAAGTAACGACAGAAGGGATCTTCCTTTTCTCCCCTTGAGAGGATGCTCCCCCTATGTATGTGCTCCCCCTGTCTAATGAAGCTTTTTGTAGTTTTAATGAGGTATGGGAATTCTTCCCAATTTTTATTGAAGATTTTCAAAATCACTTCCTTGTAGAGGTTTTGTGAATTTGTCTACAATTTGTTCTTTAGTATCAACATATTCCACTTTGAATATCTTTTGAGAAACTTGATCTCTCAAAAAATGGTCTTCAATAGGGATATGTTTGGTTTTATAATGCATAACAAGATTTTTAGAGAGGTTTATAGCACTGGTATTGTTAGAGAGGTTTATAGCATTAGTATTATCACAATTAAGAAGAATTGGATGATCATACTTTACTTGTAGGTCTTCTAGGGTTTGTTTCATCCAAATTACTTGAGTGCAGCAAGTGGCAGCAACAATATATTCAGCTTATGTTGTTGACAGTGATATAAATGTTTTCTTCTTATTTAGCCATGATACTAGACACTTTCCTAGGAAGAATGCTCCTCCATTAGTTCTCTTCTTATCATCCACACTACTATCCCAATATGCATCGGTATATGCATTTAATATAACATATTTTGTTTTTGGATACCATAATCCAAAATCCAAGATGGTTGTTAGATATCCGAATATCCTCTTTACTACCTTCAAATGAGTCTCTTTAGGTGCAGATTGAAATCTTCCTATTAGTCCTACAACTTGTATGATATCATGTCTTGTTGTTGTTTCATATAACATGCTTTCGTATATGTGCATTTATGGAAGTTGGATTCCATATATGCATATATACGGAAGTGTCTTCCATATATGGTCAGCTTTTGTAAACATGCAGTTACGAAAGTTTATCAATTCCATAAATGCTCATATATGGAAGCACGCATATATGAAATCTTCTTTCCATAAATGCACATTTATGGAGGTTGGCTTTAGTAAATGCACATTTATAGAAGTTGGCTTCTGTATATGTGCATATACAGAATCCAACTTCCATGAATGTGCATTTACGGAAGTGGATAACTTCCGTAAATGCACATATATGGAAGCCACCTTCTATAAATGAAAATTTATGGAAGTTATGGCCACCTACACATCTGACCTCGATTGGTTAAAAATCACTTTCAATGGTGTTATGGCCACCTCTGCATCTAACCTCTTTTGGTTAAAAATCACTTTTAAGGATGTTATGGTCACCATTGCTACATTACTTTTGCACCAAGAATGTGTCTAGATGTATAACCAAGGTCACAAGAGGAGAATTATAGGACTTATTCCCTAAATGACACATGTTGGTCTCAATTTCCATGTACAACACTTAAAACCCATAAATCTTCTACAACCATAATTTTGAATGCATCCTTGAACGACCACATGAGACCCTTGTACATTATCTCTAACCTACTATATGAATACAAGTACCATGATTAAACCATAACGTATTCCCTAAATTGTAATTTTTTTCAAGCAACACACCATGAATAATTCTTTAGGCCATGGTTGGGATTCTTTAACATCCAAGTGGGATACAGGTACCATGAGTAAGTTTTGTTTACTATAAATGGGTATATACCATGCCACATATATATACCGGTATATATACTTGTATATATATATATATATATATATATATACACACACTGAAACATATACCTAATATATGTCGATATATATATCAGTATATATACTTGGTATATATACATACCAATATATATACTAGTATATATACTTAGTATATATAGTGATATACTACTAATGTGTATATATACCAGTATATATAGTCAGGAATAACTTCTCCAACAGCTACTAACGCGTCCTTCACATGTGCAACCTGTTATCTCTTCAAGAAACTGTTTAGGGTTGTAGGCTAAAGATGCTTGGTAACTTAAGAATATGATATGTAGGTGTGCTTGGAACAATGCGATAACTCAATGATTAATGAAATAGACAACTCATCATACATTCAAATGAAACAATGCTTTTAGAAAACAATAATCAGACAAGATATTTTAAAGAGGGGATGAAGAATACTAATCTTGATGACCAAATACAACTAGGTGTAGGGATAATACAAGGTAGTAAGAAATCCTTCACTTCAAGTTTATGAGCTTAATAAAGATATGACAGTCTTTAAAAGCTAAAACAAACTGAAATAAAGTACAGAAACAAGATACATGAGCAATTCTGATATTGAAGGCAAAAGGAGACTGTAATTCTATTATCCAATAAGAGTCTATAACAGTAGCCAAAAATGTATTCCCAGATTGAACCCTGATCTCTTATAAAGATAGGCATTTATAGCCTTTACAATTAGTTTTTTTAGATCCTGAAAACTTGGATTTGTATATCTTAATATAGCAAATAAAACTAACTAAATAACGATTAATAATCAAAAGACTAGTTCCTAGGACTCGAACTGTCTTCTTTGTTGATATTTGACATCTAGTCTTCATCACCTGATATGTTGTGGAGGATAAAGACATCTGTCTTCTGTAGCTGGAATATTTCAACAACCATAACCAAAATTTTAGTCAACCCTTCTTTTGGTGCCAAAATCTCCATGAATTTTTTATGTTGATTGTTTTTTGATTTGGTGGTTAATCCTTTGATGCTCCTATAACCCTTTAATTACTCCATAATTTCTTTGCTCCAGCTTAACTTTCCAAAAATTTCTTTATGTACTTTCACTAGCTAATTCACCTTACAACCCGCTAGTTAGCTAGTGAAAGTTATGCTTTTCACCAGCTAACTGGTTATAATTTTACCCTTCGTGCTGGTGAAAGCTCTGTCTTTGGCCAAAAAGAAACCTTTTATATCCAAAATTGTTGTTTTATCAAAAAACTCAATTTTCCTTTGATTTATCTCCCTGCAAATTCACAGCAACCTGGGCCAATACCTGTAGATCTGGATGTGTATTAACCTTCTCCTTCAATTTCTTGATTTTCCTCTTGAGGCGTTTTGCTAACCACCACAAACTGTTATAATCCTTAGTGATTTTCTTCTTTCTCTTTTTGTCTTTGACACTCTCACGAGCCAACTTCTCAAAAGCTGCATTTGTCTTTGCAAAGTTTTCTGATAAGGCTTTATATCTTTCCTTAATCACTCTTTCCAAAACCTCCTATTGGTTTATCACCTCTTTCAGTTCTTTAATTTTTTGTGATTTATTTGACTTGTTACTCGTTGAAGTTTCACCTTCATCTATGGGAGTAAAAATTTCACAGTCTTGTGCAATTTCCATGGAGTGCTTTGAAGTTTTAATGACTAGACTTTCATCCTCCTGTTCTGGCTCTGTTTCTGAGTCTGTGTATGGAAAATTGAGAATATTTGTCTTTTTCACTATTGACTGCTCTGAGTTGGTTACAAAATCTAAGTTTTTCTTTTCTCTCCTAGACTTTATGCTAGAAATTCTGTCCTCTGGTGGTCCTGGAAGAGCTCTCCTCCTCCTTGAGTTTCTCTGATGAATCAACTACCTTTTTCCAGTTTTGTTCTGCTCATTCATAGGTTGAGTTTAGATCTCAAAACCTTCCCATAAAAGAAAATGTTGCCAAGTCCTTCCTCTTTCTTTCAGTTCCTCAAGAATTATCAGTTTGATCAAGCCAAAATGACAAAGGGCATTTTTTATTCTTAGAGGTTCGGCTCTGATCTTCTTACACACTTTAGTTAGGATTTTATGAAGGAAGAAAGGAAAATTCAGGAGGGTCTTCCCTGTGAAATGATCTAGCAGTATGAAATGATATAGCATTAGTTTGTCATACCTACCTTCTGAGGTAAAATAGAGTTGAATTCGTTTAAACAGGTCCTACAATTCCTCTTCTAGGTGAGAAAATGGCATGCTTTTCTTCCAGGTGATATCTCTAAATTTTGCCTTAATGTATACCCTGAAATTCAAATTCTTGGTTGTTTTTGTCTTAAACCAGCTTTGGCATGTTCTGGGTAAGTCGGTTGCAGTGGCAATGGCAGCTTCATCTACTATCATCTCTAAAGACCCAACGTTGGCTCTCTTTCCATCATACGATTTAGCAAACACTTCAATTTTCGTTTGGTGGCAACCACTTTGCAACCTTTCCACGTAACTCATGCACCCTGCATCTGAGAAACGTTTTTGCACATCTGGATGTGACTGTAAAAACAACAGGCTATCAAATTCTTTCCTCAACAACAAACCACTTCATTTCCTTTCCATCTGTGACTCGAACCTCGGACAATTGGTAGACAATTATCACAGTAATTTCCTGATTGAGCCAAGGCTTGGGTGCTGGTGAAAGCTCTTGGTGTTGCCAATTCAAACATGGAACCATACCATATTACCTGTGAACAGTGCATGTTCAAAATATGAAGTGTTGATTTTATGTCGTCGGGTGAGTGGTACTGCTCCTTTACCTATGATGATGAATGTGAATTCGTCATCTCCAATGCTATCATTGCTGAAGCATGCAATCACGAGCACGATCTGCCATAATATTTGATTAAAATGTGCATAACAGTATCCTCATCATCACTTGCTTCGACTAGCACCTCGTAATGATTATGTGATGTGTGCCAAGCATGTCTCTTTTTTATTTCTAGAATCATGGAAGAAAACCCTATGTTTAGTGCTTTTATCAGCTAGCATGTCTGCAAAAGAGTACACTTTAACCATTGAAAGTTGCTACTTTCACCAGCTAACATCAACCTTGCAACATGCATTAGCTGGTGAAAATCTTTTTCATGCAATTTTAAAAAACAACCTTTGAGGATCAACTTATTTCTAGGACATCAATTTAAAAACCTAATTTCTAACACTATAAGAATCAAAATAACGAATAGAGAATCTTATGTATGACCATGCTATCACCTACAAAATGAAACCAAGTGACTGATTCATTTTGGGAGCTAACATTTGGCTCCAACTGGGATGGATACCTCCCTGTGAGGTCACCAAGAACCTAGTTAGACTCAGTAGCCTTTATTACAATTTGAAAATTTGAAAAATGGTTTTACTTAGTACCATTGGGCATGGAGTTATTGAAACAATAAAAACAAAAACAAAACTGAAAGGAATATGTAGAAGCAGAACACGGATTTTAAGAAAATCCTTATGAAAAATAGGGTTTTAGAAAATGCCCGTTAAAAGGGCCACCTGCTACTTCTTCGCTTGCAAGATTTTGGAGGACAAAGGTATTGTTCTACTGAATTGTTGTTATGAAAAAAGGACCTACCCAGAGAGCATCAAATTTTTCATGTTTCCCCTTTTCTTGCCTTGCTGCATCCCATTTTAGAACCATCTCCCTTGCTTTGAAAGTATTGGCCTTAACTTTCCTGTCGAAAACCTTCTTCATCTTTTCTTGGTGTAACTCTGTCTTTTCCGAAAGTTGCTCTCTGTCTTGCTGTAACTCTACAAGATTGTGGATCCTTCTATTCAAATCATTTGGTTCAAAGTCAACCTCTTTTAAAAACTTTGCAACTGGCAGTGCAAGTTGAATAGGAAAGATGGCTTCAGTACCATATACTAACTTGAAGGGAGATGTACCAATTGACTTTTTATTTGTAACCCTGTTAGCCCACAAAGCAAATTTCAACTTGGAATCCCATCTTTTGGTATTTTGTTCAAGAAACTTCTTTATGATCTTGATTAAAATCTTATTCGATGACTCAGCTAAGCCATTTCCTTATGGATAGTAAGAAGAAGAATGTACTAGATGAACTCCTAGCTCTTCACATAATTTTACCAAGTGTTTATATTTAAATGCAACAATGTTATCAGTGACTATTCTCTTAGGGCAACCAAATCTGGTGAATATCTTTTCTTGCAGAAAATTAATGATCATAGTATGATTGGCATTCCTGGTAGGAATGGCCTCAATCCACTTGGTAAAATAATCGGTGGCAACAAGGATCCATCTATGCTGACTGCTAGAAGGTGGGTGAATCTCACCTATGAAGTCCAGACCCCATTGCTAGAAAGGACCTATGACCACAATAGGTCTGAGGGGGAGGGATTTTAGTTGTTGTTTTCCTGCAAACCTTTGGCACTTGTCACATGTTCTCACAAATTCACACACATCTGAAAATAAAGTTGGCCAGTAATAACTAGCTCTTAAGATTTTATATGCGGTAGTCTTCCAATAGTGATGTCCTCCACACTCACTATTATGAAACTCAGTCATGATCCTATCTGCTTCTTCTTGGTTTATGCACCTCAATAGTAACCCTATTGGATTTTTCCAGAACAATAAGTTTCCATTGATGCAGAAATTCATGGCTTTGAGCTTTAAATCCCTCCCTTGTGTTCTTGTCAAATATGAAGGGACTGATAAAGTCTATAGAAAATATAAGATGTGGTTGTACCATTTACAGTTGGCTAGGTGAGCTAAGGCCTGCATTTCTTCACTTCCTTTATCCTCTAAATGCTGAACATTTTCTGCATGTACACTTACCAAATTTATCTCAAGAAATTAACTGGTTTGGAAAGGCCTTGACCTTTCACGAGTTTTGCTGGTTTGATTTCAACATCAAATTCAATTAACTTTGCTATCCACTTACTCCTTTTTCCATCTACGTCGGGTTGTATAAGCACATCTTTAACAGAACTAGAAGGAACATAAGCTATTACCTTGGCTTGAAGGATGTAAACTCTGAAGGATTTTAATGACTTGATGAGCGCATATCCTTGTTTTTCCAATAATTCATACTTCACTTCAACATCCATCAAGACTTTACTGAAGAAGGCAACTGGCTGCTCCTGACTATCGGCATTTCTCTACAATAGTACTACTGCTATTGTGTTTTTTGAAGCAAATGAAAAGATATAAAACTCCTTGGTGAAGTCAGGGATGATTAAAACAGGGGCTATCATAATGGCTTCTTTGATAGCATTGAAGGAGTGTTTGTCTTCTTCAATCCATCTTACTTCAGAGTTCTTTCTTAACATAGAAGTGATATGCTTTGTGAGTTCATCAAAGTTTGCTATAAACCTCCTGATAAAGTTTATAGTCCCAAGGAAAGACTGAATGTCCTTCTTTGATCTAGGAAGAGACAAACTTTTAATAGCTTCTACTCTTTTGGGGTCAATCCTCACCCCATTAGCTGAAACAATATGTCCAAGTAATTTCCCTTCCTTGAGTGAAAAATTAGATTTCTTAGGATTAAGAGAAATGCCATACCTTCGAGATTTTAGGAATGTCTTTATCAAGTGCTACAAATGATGTTCATGGCTGCTCGAAAAAACAGTAATGTCATCAAGATATATCAAGATGAATTTGTCTTTCTCCCCAACGAAAGAAATGTCCATAACCCTTTGGAATGTCGCTCCCGCATTCATCAACCCGAAAGGCATCTTTTCGTACATAAATGTACCCCATGGAGTAGTAAAGGCAGTCTTTTCTCTATCATTCGGATGAACAACAATCTGGTTGTATCCGGAAAACCCATCAATAAAGGACATCACCTTTGATCCTGACACCTTCTATAAAATATGTTCCATCTTGGGCAGCAGGTAGTTGTCTTTCCGAGAGCACTTATTCAGATTTATGAAATCCACACAGAGCCTGATCTCTCTATTTTTCTTTCTGACAGGTACAAGATTAACAGTCCAATCTAAATACTTGAGAGGTATAATAGCGCAGGCATCTAATAGCTTGTTGATCTCCCTTTCCATTGTAGGCAACAACATAGGAATGAAAGATCTAAGTTTCTTCCTAAATGGTTTTGTATCTTTGTTCAGGGGAATCTTGTGTTGAATTACTTCAGTGTTGAATGTCGTTAAGTCATCATATTGCCAAGAAAAGATGTCAGCAAATTCTTTTAACAACTCACTGTAATCATCCTTTTGTTTTTCAGTCAGATGTGAAGCTAAGTTGACATATTTAGGATCTTGTTCACTGGCTACATTATACTGAAAAACTTTTGAGTCTTCTTCCCTCTTTTCCAATTTGACAACCACATCATTGTTATCAAAAAGCTTTTCTAAAGGGACCAAACCTTTAGGGATTCTGTTAGTGGACAATTGTACTATTTCATGTGCTGCAATTTTAATTCTGAACTTTGGCTTCTCATCTTCATCGTCATGTTCATTCTCCTGATCAATTTGCAAATCTGTGAACTCATCTATCACTGCAAGAAATCTAGTGAGTTCAACATCATCCTCGAAAACCTTCCAGAATTTTACATTATCAGGGAGTGATGGTCTATACTTTACTTGGATTTTGTAATTCAATTTAGGAGGTAAAGGAGGAATAAAATCACAGGCTAACACAACTAATGAATCAGCCAATTCATTCATTTCTCTGGGTATGAATGAAATCTTGAAATTTGTAAAAATATGGATTGCTCTCAAAACTTCATCTCTATAGGCTTTCAGCCTGACATGTTTTTTCTTGAAAGGACTTGTTTACCTGCTGAATGATTAAATCTGCATCTCCGAATACCTGTAATCTTTGAATATTCATCTATTTGGCTGCATTTAATCCCAGGAGCAGTGCCTCATACTCTGCAATGTTGTTAGTCACTTTAAAATTAAGCTTAAAGGACAAATGAGAAGTTTTCTTTGAAGGAGAAATTAACACCACTCATTCTCTTGTTGATTCTTTGGTACAAGCACCATCAAAGAACATGGTCCAAAGATCATCTTCTGCTACTTCTGTGGACTGAACTGCGGGCTTCGTGAGCAACAATGAATCTGGTAATGAATCATCAATTTGTAAAATGAAATATCCCATACCTGTGTCAATTGAATAAATAGGATGGTTGGCTGGATTTTGTTCATCATTGATTGCATATGCAAGATGTGATACCCTGTATAACCTTCTATTTACTCGTCCAAAAATAGGGATAGTAGCATAGGAGAGATCCATTTTAAGAGTTCCACCTAGCCTCTTCATCCACTATCTTGATAACCAGCATCCAAATTTAGGTGGGATGTCTACCACTACTATATCCATAACCATAGTTTTCATGGATGCTTGGTTTAAAGTTACATCCAAGTCCTTGATCATTCTGAGACATTTGACTTTCTGAGAGTCAAAAGAGAAAATATTGTGGTAAGAATTATTAATATCTAACCCAAGCTCATCCATGACCGCCTTTGGCATTAAGTTGTGAGAAGCACCGAAGTCCAACAAACAGTTATGTAGTATTTTGTCATAAATTTTTAGAGAGATGTAAAAAGGTGGACAACTTTCATCTCTATCTTCTATCATTTGGACAAAAGTAATGGTTGGATTTTCATCATATATATTGAGAATATCAACAGAAGGGGATATGGATTTGGGATCTAAAGTTTTGAGGATATCTTTCTTGAATGTTTCATTTTTCATTAACTCAACCAAAGAGATGGGAATTTTAATTTTTTGTATTTCAGCCTCAAAATTGAAAGAATAAGAGATTTTATCAGAGACCTTTACCTCATTTAAAGGATCTTTCTGAATGATTTGTTGGTCAGGAGGGGTCTGACTTTTCTGAATTAGTTGTTTGACAGGGACACCAGTCTTCTTGGGAGGAGCTGGTGCATTTGATTTTGAAGAATCTGTTTGTTTTTCCTTTGATGTTTGATCCTTTTGCTTGACAGGGGCTGCACTCTTCTTGGGAGAATTTGGTGCATTCTATTTGGCATCATTGGACTTAGATCTGAGATTATATCCATTCTTCTCTTCCATTTGAAACAAACCATCATTAGCAAAACTTTCATTTATCTATTCAATCATTAATGACTCTTCATAGTCATGTTGTGTCAAATAAGATTTCCCTGTCTCCTCTCCAACATAGTGAATATTATCTTCTCCATCTTCTTGATAATCACCTTCATCCTCGTCCATCACGACATTCTGAAGAGGAGCCTTTATCCTCTGATCCTCAGTAGGATTCCTTTCTCTTTGCAAAATCTGCATTGGCTAATTATTTCTTCTGAAGTTGTTGGGATTTTGATTTGGGTTTCTACCTACATAATCATAAACCAACCACTTCCATCTATATAAACTAAGAGGGGAAAACCTCTACTGTATACATTTTCTCCAACATCTAAAATAACATCAGTATTATCATGCTCAACGATCATCATCTTATTGGTAAGATTTTGTTCTTCTTATTTCTCTACAGTTCCTCTTATTGTAATACAAAGATAATTATTTGTGATGCTTAAATTATCATTTGAGTTACAGATCAATAGTAGTTCAGATCTTTCTGTATGTTTCTTGAAGCTTTAAATATACATTTTGGTACATGGTTATGGATTAAAACGATGTTTTGATTCTGGACATCCTCTTGTGAATGTATGGTTGTATTTCCTATACATTTACCTCGTGAATGCTTTACTTTCACTTTAAGTTGTATGTTGATGATCTATGAAGTGTTTCTCTTTGTATTAGATATTTTGTATCTTGAATCTCAAACTCTTTAAGCCCTCATGACCTACTTCGTTAAACCTCCCTTATCAATATTATCAACTTTTACACAAAGCTACCCCATAACTAAGATGTGATAGACATGCCCTCCCAATAGTCTGAGAGCATCTTCTAGCACTAACAGATTGAAATCCAATTATTGTGAGCCTTGTGAAGGTTGTTGTTGTTGAATAAAGGCTTCCTAGATGGAAACTTACTTAGCAGGACATTGAGCTTCTCGAATGTCAAGAGAATCAAACATGAGGTGGTTTAGGGGAGGAGGAGGAGGCATGAACACATTGTTGGGGGAACTTTATTTTGATTACAAGGGATCTAAGTCTAGTAAGGATGTTGAAAACTTGGAATAGAAGGAATTGATGAAGAAATATTAGGGGGGTTAGGGGAAGCCACTAGGGATGAGGACTCTATCATTGGTGGGATAGTAGAAGCAAGGATAAAGGGATATTCCTCTTGTGTTTAATCTAATTCAAGCATGGGAAAGGATATATCTAGTTACAAAGGTGTAAGAAAGTCAAGGATGGTGGATCCCTCCCAAGAGAGTAGATAAAGAGAGAATTTATTGAGGAGATTCGACAACCTGGGAAGCAAAGGAATCAAAGTTCTGGAGTGGGATTACATCAAGAATTGCAGTGGACACAATGCCCTAGGGATGTTCATTGTCAAAGTGTGATGGTATCAACATGACACTAGGGATTAGATATGATATGGTTAGATTGATGAGTTCGCATGTGTTCTAAACCTAAAAGGGGCATGGTAAGCTTGTAAAAATCCCACACTTGTAATTTTAATCAGGCTCATTGTTTTCTTGGATTTTGTTTTAGAATGATTTTAGGTGTGGGAATTTTGTTTAAAATGGGTGTGGAAATGGTTGAAGGTGGGGTATATGAGTAGTGTTGTTGGGGATTATAAATTTTCGTATTAATGACCCTGCTTATGATTATCAATTGTGATATGTGAAGATGGAGCATTGGCTGTAGTGGGATTAATTTGTAGAGGGCATGGAGGGAGAGGGTGTGAATATGAGTCCACATGTGTGTTCGTTTTGGGTGTACCAAAAGTTGATGTTTAAGTGAAACATTTACATTTAGCTTGGTTGTGTGGAGGCATTTGTAAGTTTGGACTTTGGAGGACATGAGGAACTAGCTTCCCACTATGTGGTGTTGGCCTTTCTCTAGTGTGTGTCTTTTTTAACAAAGACTTTGTTTCTTTCCTTCCATTTAATCATTATCAAATTATAATGGGATGACACACTTCTTTAGCTTCATTTACCAGCTATGATACTCAATTACCAAGTGATAGTCCTACTTCTCTAAGTGCTTTCTACATCCAATATGAGGGAGATGTGTAATTCCTTATGCTTAACATGGAGTTGGACATGTGGCATTTTAAAAACTATTAATAAAAAAAGATTATTACAATGTCATCCATAAATAAAATATTCCAAAGTCCAACTTA
>JZKD02S2418564.1:0-28336 GCA_000966675.3 Picea glauca | reverse complement strand
AAAGAGAAGCCAGAACAACCAGTCATTGTATCGAGAATCACAAGATTACTAGCCTGATATGAACTCACTAAAATCAATCAAGCAGAGGAACTGAAGGTTGTGATGAAGAATAGTGTATGAAATACTTATGAATGAAATAATTGTGCGATCAAAGACTAGAGGTTCTCCCAGATGGAGGGAGAAGACTATGATGATTGTTTGCTTTGGTAAACTAGACATACTTATACATGAGTCATTATATCATCCGAAATATACATGGGTTGGAGTTTTACATCAGATAAAAGAAAATATTGTTCTCCAGAGAAATTGAACAAATAGCGTATGAAGAGAAACCTCAAGGCTTTGAGGTATACCAGAAAGAGACTCTTATATGCAGATGGAAGAAGACAACTTGATGGAGAATCTCCAATGCACGATAGAAGTGTGGTGAAGACTTTCTATACCAAAGATATTGTATAAGAATGGTTATTCAGAAGCTCAGGATGATGGATCGCTAATCCATGACAAATACTCATGATGAAAAAAAAAGTATCACTTGGATATGTTCCAGTTTGAACCTTGCCACGATGTTGTGAGCTAGCAAGAAACAAAGAGGAATCCAACAATGATTGATCAGAGCTATATGAAGGATTCAGAGAATACCAGTGTTCCAGACAGACCGAAGTACATTGAGATCAAGCATTACACTCTTCGTGATGAAGTCCAGAAAAGAGAAAGTGGTTCTCAAATATATATCTCCACAGATGAGCAGATAAGCAAACATTTTGGTAAAGTTTCTGTCCAAGATGAAAGAGTTTGCGTACTCAAGCTGGAGCTCGTGGAGATGACTTTCTTATTGAAAAGGGAAGAGATGACTCCCAGGTTGGGAGGGAGCACTGATGTGTTATTGATTTATGGACAATCATTTTTCAGTTTGAAAAATGGTCCAGGTTGAGCAGTTCCTTTCCAGTTCGGAAAGTGGTTTGATATTTCTGACGAACATGAATTTTCTAGTTCGGAAAATGGTCCAGATCGAATGGTCATTTTCGTAATGAAAATGGTTCGATGGATTTTTGATGTACCATAGACAATGATTTCCCATTGTGGTTAACATGGGGAATGGTATAGGGAAGTCTCTTTTTCAGAGGGTTACTCAAGAAGACTGGCCTGCCTCACCGGACAGTCATTTTTTCGAAGCTCATAGTTGGGAGAAGTTTCGAAGAATGGTCCATTTTGGAGGTTGGTGTAGGACAGTCATTTCCTTTGGAAATGGTCCAGATAGTCATTCCTTAGGGTAGATTCATTCTCTCTAGGTTTCACTTTGTTTAGTGCCGGAGGAATGGCCAAGGGTGGGGAATGGTCCAGGTTCAACAATCAGGAACATGCATTCCTTAGGGAAGACTCATTCTCTCTAGGTTGCACTTTGTTTAGTGTTGGAGGAATGGCCCAGGGTGGGGAATGGTCCATGCTTAGAATTCAGGACAATTATTCTTCCTTTCTTGAGAAGAATAGTCTAGATAAATCATCATTGATGTTTCACCTTCTAAGGCCAGATGCTCTTCTAGATCTCACAGATGTGAGTGGAAGAATGGCCCAGATGATTTAGTTTATATCATAACAATTTTTTCTGTGCAGGTTGATATTAGATGATTGTTATGGAGACTGTATATCTCTGGACAACATATGTATACTACTGTGGTGGATGTGTTCCACTAATTGTGACTATGTGTCACTGATCAAGTATCTCTGTGTTACTTGGTGTGATAGTGTACCACTGGATTGTAGTTGTGTACTACTATGGATAGACACAATTGTGTTCTATTTAATGATATTGTTCCGATTGCCTTGAAGACTATCATCAGTGTTGGAAATGATTATCAGCTAGATGGATTATCAGTGGACAGAGATTTCCTAGACGGAAAATGGTTCAGTACATTTATTCTTCTAGGACATATGTCCGGATTAGAAGGATGGTTCTTGTGTCACTCTATGGAGTGAGTGAATTATCCAACATCATGTCTGATTACTCAGCTGGAGTATGGTTTCGAGAGATGATGCAACTATTGAAACTGATAGTGATGATGGTGCTCATGATCTAGTCGTGAGATAGTCTATACGAATATGATGATGCTACTGGGTAAATGGTATGTTTGTGATTAAGACCATTACCTTCAAATAACTCCCTAGCTAGGAGGGAGTGTTGATATTATGGTAGTTGCAAGAGGTATTTACCTCCATGTGTAAACATGATGAGAATAGAATATTCTGGGAAGCAAGAAGAAACCCTAATGAGTTGGCTAATAACCCTAGAAGACAAGTCGGCTCAAGAGGATAATTTGCATAAGGTTGTTAGCCTCCAAGAGAAGAAGTCGACCAGAATAAATAATATATATTGAGTAAATAGGTACCCAGAATGAGAATTTGTCCAGAAGAAATAATATATACTGAGTAAATAGGTACCCAGAATGAGAAGTCGGCCCAGGCAGTTAGCCAGAATTAGTATAAATACAGGAGGCTAGTCTTCATTCTGGCAGACATTCTCAGAACTACAGAGCTCACTTGTGCGCACTACAAATAGCCAATTTTGTGCGCAGGTTTGGAGGAGAGTTG
The DNA here is from genome assembly GCA_000966675.3 of Picea glauca. Lineage (NCBI taxonomy): Eukaryota > Viridiplantae > Streptophyta > Pinopsida > Pinales > Pinaceae > Picea > Picea glauca. The sequence goes on along the minus strand of JZKD02S2418564.1, from coordinate 25,747 downwards.
TCGTTGTAGCTTCTGCAGCTAGAAGATTATGTTTTGGCTTGGACTATCTCTTGGTTATGGTTTGGACTATCTGATAAGATCTTGTTTGGTGCGCTATCCTTGGAGAAAGGTGTGATACCCCTTGTGTGGCTATCTAGCCTAGAGTTTGCTTCCAGAATGATTCTGTGTCAAGGTTAAGGTGCTCAGAGGGTGGCTTCAACCTATGGTTGGGTGACAATAGTGATATTGTCTATGGTAAAACGATCACATCCATTCATATTCTAACAAATAGGTCCCACAAAGTCTATTGCCCATTTATCAAATGCATGAAGTGTCACTTGCGGTCATAATGACATCTCATTCCTTCTGTTGGGTTTGCCTACCCATTGACAGACATCACATGCATGACAATATTCTTTTAAGTCCTTATGGATTGTTGGCCACCATAGTCCTGCACGGAGCACCTTCTGTGCGATAGATTTTCCTGCATAATGTCCTCCTACTAATTCCCCATGAGCTTCTGATAGAATCCTTGGTCGTTCGTGCTCAAGCACGTACCTTCGTAAAATGTTGTCTGTGCCCATTTTATATAGATGTCTTGCGACCAGTTGATATTTGGTTGCACGAACTACTAGGTTCTTCTTCTGCACAATGGTATACTCTTGCAGTGCGGTACCTGTGCTCAAATACTAGATGATCTCTGCAAAGTAGTCATCAACAATTTGTACCGAGAATAGATGTACATCCAGAAATTTCTCTTCTAAGCTTGTGGGTTCTTCTCCATTGGTGACTCGTGATATGTGGTCAGGGCCTGCACTTAGTTTCTCTGGTTTGACGATTACTTCGAAGTCCAATTCCTGGAATAAAAGTAACCATCGACATATTCTCCCCCCCAACACTGGCTTGTTGATTAGGTACTTTAGGGCTGAGTGATTTGTAAACATCTTAAAATGTTTTCCCAGTAAGTAGTATCTGAACTTCTGAAGTGCGTAAACCATAGCTAGGCCTTCACTTTCCATTGTGTTATAATTCTGTTCTGACTCAGATAATTTTCTGCTTGCAAATGCTATCGGGTGATCCAAGTCTCTTGCTCCTAGCTGTGCTAAGATAGCTCCCAGTTCTATCATTAATGCATCTACATGCACATAGAATGCCTTTCCCCAGTCCAGAAATACTAATATCGGTGCAGTGACCATCTTTTCCTTCAAGGTATCTAGATCATGTTGACACTCATCGTTCCATTGGTACTTTGTATCCTTTCTTAGCATTTTTTCCATTGGAGTTGTGATCTGCGCATATCCTTTGATAAATTTCTGATAGTATCCTATATTTCCTAACGTCGCTCATAGATGGCGGACTGTTTTCGGTGTTGGTAGATTAACGATGATGACGACCTTTTCCGGATCGACTAATAGCCCTTGTTTACATACTATATGGCCCAATAGTATCCCAAACGGTGTTCCAAATATGTATTTCTTTATGTTCAGTGATATGTGACAATGTCTGCATCGCTCTAACATCAAGTGTAAGACTTCTACATGGTCTTTCAACAGACTATAGACTATCAAGTTGTCCATATATACTTTGAGAAACTAGTGGATGAATTCTTTAAATTTTACGATAACCACTCTGGAGAAGATTGTTGGTGTGTTCTTCAGTCCAAAGGGCATGACTGTATATTGGTAAGATCCCCATTCTGTCGTGAATGTAGTCTTGTATCTATCCTCCTGTGCTATCTTAATTTGATGGTAACCTAAGAATCCATCAGTGAATGAGTGCGCTTCGTGTCCCCCCACATTCTCTAGCACTTCATTCGTGAACGGTGTAGGGAATGGGTCATGTAGGCATTCATCATTCAACTTCTTCAAGTCGACGCATATCCTAATCCCTCTTCCTTGCTTCTTGTCCTGTACAACCATCAGGCTTATCCACTCTGATTCCTCGACTGGTTTGATTATGTCGGCTTCAAGCATTCGGTCAATCTCATCTTTAACTTTCTGTTTATATACAGGGTTCATTCTATATGGTCGTTTTCTGATTGGTCTCGCTTTGGGTTTGAGAGGTATTTTCATTTCTCCCAGTTCTCCTGCTATACCTTTCATCTCTATAAATGTTGTAGGAAATAAGTCGCTGTATTTGCGCAACAGTTCTGTAATACTTTCTATTGTTGGGTCATCCTAGTAGTCTCCAATGTTGTCCATTTTGGGATGTTCTGCTGTACCGATGTTAAATTTCTTTACCTTGATTGGCATGAAAATAGCTTCATATTCTATTTGTGGTCCCCTCATGTCTCTGTCGCCCTCTGATTCTGCAATCTGAATGTCGCGTGGGTTCTCTTCGTCCAGTATGTCCTCCTGTACTTGGTAACATGACAGTAGTTCCTTAACTGTCTGTTTATTTTCCTGCCTCTCTTCGGTAATGAGTTCTACTTCTAGATCCTCAATGAATATGACTCCTCTAATTCATTTTAGAACTGTGTCTATGTTGGGGTTCTCATGCTCGAATGAGAAAGTGGTGGGAAAGTTTTGTTGCAATTTTTCCCATGTTGTAGTTCCTTTTCGTAGTTATTGATCTGTATACCAGTTCACTGGTATGCCTTCTAATGTATGAATAAATTGGTGAGTCCATTCCTCAGGTGGTGTCAATTTCCACAGCGTTTCACACTCCATCACGTGTTTTTCCGGTGTTCCAAATCCTTCATATTTCTGCTGTTTACTGTTTTTCTGTGGTGCACAGAACCTTATTCGTGGTATCCTTTTACATTGCTACCAGTTTTTGATGGTCTCCTTGTGTGCGCCCCACCATCTGGCGGGTGTGGCCTTGAGTGCTAAGTCCAGTGATAGTAGCCTCTGGTTATCTAATAATTCATCTTCATATTGTGTCAAGAATGTTTCCAAATCATTAAGTCCATGGAAACTGGGTGGTTTTGTGATTTCTATGCCTATCCATTGTATTGCGCGGTCTATTCTTACACATCTTCTCGTGGATACTTCATGTAGTCTCTGCTGCCAATTTTCTAACCCGGTGTCTGAATCCGTCGTGCATGAAATAATACTATGCCAACTGATTACCCCATCTACAGTTGGGTTTACATAATCCTCCTCACGCGCAGTTGTCCTGTATAACTGGCCGATTTCCTCTAAGTCTAGGAAAGTGGGTTCTACGAACCTTTCCCCTTCTAATGGATCTAGTGGTGCTATAACCCTGTAATCTCCGGATTGAAATGTCATTTTTCTTGTCTTCAAATTAATTATGGTCTGGTTGTCAAATGTCCAGTCTAGACCGAGTAGTGCTAGGTATGGTTTTGTGCCATCTACTATTTCGATGACTTTAAAATCTACTTTGGTGTGCACACCATCAAGATCTACCATTATGCCCTTCAGCCTGCCGATTGGTAGAACTTTGTGCTGGTTCGCTAGTTTTAGTTGGACATTCGAGTATCCCAAGGTTGTTTCTCCCATGCATTGTGTTGGCACAGGGGTAGACCCAGGGTTCAATGCTACAAGAGTGTACCAACAAAACCCTAACTACCGACCCTTTCGGTAACACCTGCAAAGAAGANAAAGAGAAGCCAGAACAACCAGTCATTGTATCGAGAATCACAAGATTACTAGCCTGATATGAACTCACTAAAATCAATCAAGCAGAGGAACTGAAGGTTGTGATGAAGAATAGTGTATGAAATACTTATGAATGAAATAATTGTGCGATCAAAGACTAGAGGTTCTCCCAGATGGAGGGAGAAGACTATGATGATTGTTTGCTTTGGTAAACTAGACATACTTATACATGAGTCATTATATCATCCGAAATATACATGGGTTGGAGTTTTACATCAGATAAAAGAAAATATTGTTCTCCAGAGAAATTGAACAAATAGCGTATGAAGAGAAACCTCAAGGCTTTGAGGTATACCAGAAAGAGACTCTTATATGCAGATGGAAGAAGACAACTTGATGGAGAATCTCCAATGCACGATAGAAGTGTGGTGAAGACTTTCTATACCAAAGATATTGTATAAGAATGGTTATTCAGAAGCTCAGGATGATGGATCGCTAATCCATGACAAATACTCATGATGAAAAAAAAAGTATCACTTGGATATGTTCCAGTTTGAACCTTGCCACGATGTTGTGAGCTAGCAAGAAACAAAGAGGAATCCAACAATGATTGATCAGAGCTATATGAAGGATTCAGAGAATACCAGTGTTCCAGACAGACCGAAGTACATTGAGATCAAGCATTACACTCTTCGTGATGAAGTCCAGAAAAGAGAAAGTGGTTCTCAAATATATATCTCCACAGATGAGCAGATAAGCAAACATTTTGGTAAAGTTTCTGTCCAAGATGAAAGAGTTTGCGTACTCAAGCTGGAGCTCGTGGAGATGACTTTCTTATTGAAAAGGGAAGAGATGACTCCCAGGTTGGGAGGGAGCACTGATGTGTTATTGATTTATGGACAATCATTTTTCAGTTTGAAAAATGGTCCAGGTTGAGCAGTTCCTTTCCAGTTCGGAAAGTGGTTTGATATTTCTGACGAACATGAATTTTCTAGTTCGGAAAATGGTCCAGATCGAATGGTCATTTTCGTAATGAAAATGGTTCGATGGATTTTTGATGTACCATAGACAATGATTTCCCATTGTGGTTAACATGGGGAATGGTATAGGGAAGTCTCTTTTTCAGAGGGTTACTCAAGAAGACTGGCCTGCCTCACCGGACAGTCATTTTTTCGAAGCTCATAGTTGGGAGAAGTTTCGAAGAATGGTCCATTTTGGAGGTTGGTGTAGGACAGTCATTTCCTTTGGAAATGGTCCAGATAGTCATTCCTTAGGGTAGATTCATTCTCTCTAGGTTTCACTTTGTTTAGTGCCGGAGGAATGGCCAAGGGTGGGGAATGGTCCAGGTTCAACAATCAGGAACATGCATTCCTTAGGGAAGACTCATTCTCTCTAGGTTGCACTTTGTTTAGTGTTGGAGGAATGGCCCAGGGTGGGGAATGGTCCATGCTTAGAATTCAGGACAATTATTCTTCCTTTCTTGAGAAGAATAGTCTAGATAAATCATCATTGATGTTTCACCTTCTAAGGCCAGATGCTCTTCTAGATCTCACAGATGTGAGTGGAAGAATGGCCCAGATGATTTAGTTTATATCATAACAATTTTTTCTGTGCAGGTTGATATTAGATGATTGTTATGGAGACTGTATATCTCTGGACAACATATGTATACTACTGTGGTGGATGTGTTCCACTAATTGTGACTATGTGTCACTGATCAAGTATCTCTGTGTTACTTGGTGTGATAGTGTACCACTGGATTGTAGTTGTGTACTACTATGGATAGACACAATTGTGTTCTATTTAATGATATTGTTCCGATTGCCTTGAAGACTATCATCAGTGTTGGAAATGATTATCAGCTAGATGGATTATCAGTGGACAGAGATTTCCTAGACGGAAAATGGTTCAGTACATTTATTCTTCTAGGACATATGTCCGGATTAGAAGGATGGTTCTTGTGTCACTCTATGGAGTGAGTGAATTATCCAACATCATGTCTGATTACTCAGCTGGAGTATGGTTTCGAGAGATGATGCAACTATTGAAACTGATAGTGATGATGGTGCTCATGATCTAGTCGTGAGATAGTCTATACGAATATGATGATGCTACTGGGTAAATGGTATGTTTGTGATTAAGACCATTACCTTCAAATAACTCCCTAGCTAGGAGGGAGTGTTGATATTATGGTAGTTGCAAGAGGTATTTACCTCCATGTGTAAACATGATGAGAATAGAATATTCTGGGAAGCAAGAAGAAACCCTAATGAGTTGGCTAATAACCCTAGAAGACAAGTCGGCTCAAGAGGATAATTTGCATAAGGTTGTTAGCCTCCAAGAGAAGAAGTCGACCAGAATAAATAATATATATTGAGTAAATAGGTACCCAGAATGAGAATTTGTCCAGAAGAAATAATATATACTGAGTAAATAGGTACCCAGAATGAGAAGTCGGCCCAGGCAGTTAGCCAGAATTAGTATAAATACAGGAGGCTAGTCTTCATTCTGGCAGACATTCTCAGAACTACAGAGCTCACTTGTGCGCACTACAAATAGCCAATTTTGTGCGCAGGTTTGGAGGAGAGTTGTCGTTGTAGCTTCTGCAGCTAGAAGATTATGTTTTGGCTTGGACTATCTCTTGGTTATGGTTTGGACTATCTGATAAGATCTTGTTTGGTGCGCTATCCTTGGAGAAAGGTGTGATACCCCTTGTGTGGCTATCTAGCCTAGAGTTTGCTTCCAGAATGATTCTGTGTCAAGGTTAAGGTGCTCAGAGGGTGGCTTCAACCTATGGTTGGGTGACAATAGTGATATTGTCTATGGTAAAACGATCACATCCATTCATATTCTAACAAATAGGTCCCACAAAGTCTATTGCCCATTTATCAAATGCATGAAGTGTCACTTGCGGTCATAATGACATCTCATTCCTTCTGTTGGGTTTGCCTACCCATTGACAGACATCACATGCATGACAATATTCTTTTAAGTCCTTATGGATTGTTGGCCACCATAGTCCTGCACGGAGCACCTTCTGTGCGATAGATTTTCCTGCATAATGTCCTCCTACTAATTCCCCATGAGCTTCTGATAGAATCCTTGGTCGTTCGTGCTCAAGCACGTACCTTCGTAAAATGTTGTCTGTGCCCATTTTATATAGATGTCTTGCGACCAGTTGATATTTGGTTGCACGAACTACTAGGTTCTTCTTCTGCACAATGGTATACTCTTGCAGTGCGGTACCTGTGCTCAAATACTAGATGATCTCTGCAAAGTAGTCATCAACAATTTGTACCGAGAATAGATGTACATCCAGAAATTTCTCTTCTAAGCTTGTGGGTTCTTCTCCATTGGTGACTCGTGATATGTGGTCAGGGCCTGCACTTAGTTTCTCTGGTTTGACGATTACTTCGAAGTCCAATTCCTGGAATAAAAGTAACCATCGACATATTCTCCCCCCCAACACTGGCTTGTTGATTAGGTACTTTAGGGCTGAGTGATTTGTAAACATCTTAAAATGTTTTCCCAGTAAGTAGTATCTGAACTTCTGAAGTGCGTAAACCATAGCTAGGCCTTCACTTTCCATTGTGTTATAATTCTGTTCTGACTCAGATAATTTTCTGCTTGCAAATGCTATCGGGTGATCCAAGTCTCTTGCTCCTAGCTGTGCTAAGATAGCTCCCAGTTCTATCATTAATGCATCTACATGCACATAGAATGCCTTTCCCCAGTCCAGAAATACTAATATCGGTGCAGTGACCATCTTTTCCTTCAAGGTATCTAGATCATGTTGACACTCATCGTTCCATTGGTACTTTGTATCCTTTCTTAGCATTTTTTCCATTGGAGTTGTGATCTGCGCATATCCTTTGATAAATTTCTGATAGTATCCTATATTTCCTAACGTCGCTCATAGATGGCGGACTGTTTTCGGTGTTGGTAGATTAACGATGATGACGACCTTTTCCGGATCGACTAATAGCCCTTGTTTACATACTATATGGCCCAATAGTATCCCAAACGGTGTTCCAAATATGTATTTCTTTATGTTCAGTGATATGTGACAATGTCTGCATCGCTCTAACATCAAGTGTAAGACTTCTACATGGTCTTTCAACAGACTATAGACTATCAAGTTGTCCATATATACTTTGAGAAACTAGTGGATGAATTCTTTAAATTTTACGATAACCACTCTGGAGAAGATTGTTGGTGTGTTCTTCAGTCCAAAGGGCATGACTGTATATTGGTAAGATCCCCATTCTGTCGTGAATGTAGTCTTGTATCTATCCTCCTGTGCTATCTTAATTTGATGGTAACCTAAGAATCCATCAGTGAATGAGTGCGCTTCGTGTCCCCCCACATTCTCTAGCACTTCATTCGTGAACGGTGTAGGGAATGGGTCATGTAGGCATTCATCATTCAACTTCTTCAAGTCGACGCATATCCTAATCCCTCTTCCTTGCTTCTTGTCCTGTACAACCATCAGGCTTATCCACTCTGATTCCTCGACTGGTTTGATTATGTCGGCTTCAAGCATTCGGTCAATCTCATCTTTAACTTTCTGTTTATATACAGGGTTCATTCTATATGGTCGTTTTCTGATTGGTCTCGCTTTGGGTTTGAGAGGTATTTTCATTTCTCCCAGTTCTCCTGCTATACCTTTCATCTCTATAAATGTTGTAGGAAATAAGTCGCTGTATTTGCGCAACAGTTCTGTAATACTTTCTATTGTTGGGTCATCCTAGTAGTCTCCAATGTTGTCCATTTTGGGATGTTCTGCTGTACCGATGTTAAATTTCTTTACCTTGATTGGCATGAAAATAGATTCATATTCTATTTGTGGTCCCCTCATGTCTCTTTCGTCCTCTGATTCCGCAATCTGAATGTCGCGTGGGTTCTCTTCATCCGGTATGTCCTCCTGTACTTGGTAACATGACAGTAGTTCCTTAACTGTCTGTTTATTTTGCTGCCTCTCTTCGGTAATGAGTTCTACTTCTAGATCCTCAATGAATATGACTCCTCTGATTCATTTTAGAACTGCGTCTATGTTGGGGTTCTCATGCTCGAATGAGAAAGTGGTGGGAAAGTTTTGTTTCAATTTTGCCCATGTTGTAGTTCCTTTTCGTAGTTATTGATCTGTATACCAGTTCACTGGTATGCCTTCTAATGTATGAATAAATTGGTGAGGCCATTCCTCAGGTGGTGTCAATTTCCACAGCGTTTCACACTCCATCACGTGTTTTTTTGGTGTTCCAAATCCTTCATATTTCTGCTGTTTACTGTTTTTCTGTGGTGCACTGAACCTTATTCGTGGTAGCCTTTTACATTGGTACCAGTTTTTGATTGTCTCCTTGTGTGCGCCCCACCATCTGGCGGGTGTGGCCTTGAGTGCTAAGTCCAGTGATAGTAGCCTCTGGTTCTCTAATAATTCATCTTCATATTGTGTCAAGAATGTTTCCAAATCATTAAGTCCATGGAAACTAGGTGGTTTTGTGATTTCTATGCCTATCCATTGTACTGCGCGGTCTATTCTTACACATCTTCTCGTGGATACTTCATGTAGTCTCTGCTGCCAATTTTCTAACCCGGTGTCTGAATCTGTCGTGCATGAAATAATACTATGCCAACTGATTACCCCATCTACAGTTGGGTTTACATAATCCTCCTCACGCGCAGTTGTCCTGTATAACTGGCCGATTTCCTCTAAGTCTAGGCAAGTGGGTTCTACGAACCTTTCCCCTTCTAATGGATCTAGTGGTGCTATAACCCTGTAATCTCTGGATTGAAATGTCATTTTTCTTGTCTTCAAATTAATTATGGTCTGGTTGTCAAATTCCCAGTCTAGACTGAGTAGTGCTAGGTATGGTGTTGTGCCATCTACTATTTCGATGACTTTAAAATCTACTTTGGTGTGCACACCATCAAGATCTACCATTATGCCCTTCAGCCTACCGATTGGTAGAACTTTGTGTTGGTTCGCTAGTTTTAGTTGGACATTCGAGTATCCCAAGGTTGTTTCTCCAATGCATTGTGTTGGCACAGGGGTAGACCCAGGGTTCAATGCTACAAGTGCGTACCAAAAAAACCCTAACTACCGACCCTTTCGGTAACACCTGCAAAGAAGATGAAGTCTCACCTGAGGTAGAGGCAGGGGTGGTTTCAGGACTCAAGTGTCTGCAACCTTAGCTAGGACACATATATGTGATTATATCACTTACAAAGCACTTAGCATCGATCCTTTATCAATATTCAGCCCTTATTATAATTCGCAAATAACACAGAGCATCACATCATTCACTTAGATATGAAGTATCTTAGTACTTAGCAACAATAAAATAGATCAGATCCAATAGATCAACACTAAGCATCTTCATACATGTCAGATCTACATTCACATACATCTAAGAAGCACACAGCATAAATATATTTATCTAAACATATCAAAGCACTTAGCAAATAATCACATCAATGCATCATAACAAGGCACAAAGAAGACAACACAGGATTTACGTGGTTCACCCCCACCCTAGGGCTACGTCCACCAAATATTCTTCTTTATTATCATCGGCCAAGTGGTTACAAGAAAAAATCCACCAAACCCTACTGTGCACAGGACGAAAGATCTGCGCAGCTCACTAGATCCTTCTTCCTTGCGTTATAGCACAAAGCCTTCTACAACTTCTTACAGTAACTTGCACTCAGCTTCTGCAAGTCTCATATAGGCACTAAGCTCTTTTAGATCTTACTTGCACTTAGAATACATCACATAGCATACTATTCGACTCCCTTCCTTACATTTCCTATCCTTCTACTTATACATACAAAATTTTGCCTAAGCATGGGTAATCCCACCAGCCAACATCCCTTTCCCATTACATATTCCCAAAACCCAAAAAGGGACCCAAAAGTGGGTCAAGATTCTGCAATCTCCTCTTCATCTGGTGCTCCATATTCGACAGGCTGTCGAAGTCCCAAAAACAATCAAATATGACAAAGTATTCCCAAAACTTGGTCAAGGGCCAACAAGCCCCCAAAACTCACCTGTGACTCGTCCCGAGTCACTCTGGTCTGGGCAATTCTGCCTTGAATGCCTCGAGCTTGGCTTGAGTTGCTTCAACCTTCTGTAGTGCTACTACCTCTTACTCAGTGAAATCCTGGATGAGTGCATCATTGAATGGTCCTTCTAGGTGATGTTCTGCTATGATGATGACCTGTTCTATCTCGGCTCCTTGGTTTTCAACTTCGGTGAATAGTTGACATGCCTTCTCTTGCATTGGTTGAATTCATTGAGAGACTTCCACCACTTTACTCTAAATCATGTGGATCTATTGCTGGGCCATGCATTGCTCTGGAAAACTCTTCATTCTTTCAACTGGTGATAAGGCCTTCAACTGCACCTATAACTTATCTCCATGATTCTTTTCTTCTCGGAGCTGCGACTCCAATGCTTGTAACTATGGATTCTCTGTGGGGTTCTCATAAGTCTGAGCACTCCTAGAGCTCAGTTGCTTGCATTCCAAATAAAGGGATTTCATTCTACTAACTGCATTGTGAGCAATTGCCTCTCTTAGGTATCTGATTTCTTGAGGAGTCTTAGGCACAGTGCGAAGTTACAGGTCTGCGATGCGTTGCTGAAGCCGCTGGATCACTTCTTCAAGTTGTGCCACCTGCTGTGGAATTCATTCTTTAGCTTTCACTTCTATGATGGTCATAGAGAGAAGTGATATATTGACTTGTTCCTTTACTTCTAGCTTCTCTGTGATCAACTGGTCCTTTCTCTGTTGTAGCTCTGCTTTCTCTTTGTCCCACTGTGCTTGAAGAGTAAGTTTTTCTCGTTTGGCAGCACTGCGCTGCTTGACAAGTACTCCTTGTACTTGTGTCAAATCCTGGATGGCTTGCACTATCTCTTCCTGAGATATTCGAAGGTGAGATTCAACTTTATCGACGATCTAGTGTAATTGGGTTGGCTTATCTCCTGGTTCTATTGTTTCTAATGTCAGAGGCATAGTGGAGACTGCGTAGTTATATTGGAGTGCATGTTGCACTCCTTGGAGTTCAATCTCGATGTGATTGTACATCTTCTCCTGCTTCATCTCCTGCTTCTCTAATACCTCCTATGAATCATCGTTCATAGCTGCAATGATGAAATTAAAATCATCCAATGTGAGGGTAGTCTGCATATTGGTTACAAGGGTTCTAGGTTTCCTCCAGGAGGAAGATTTTAGAGGCGAAACCTTCCTTTTCTTCGACGAGTCCTCTTTGTCCCTAGGCGGTGGTACTTCATGTTTCTGTTGTTCAATTTCTGCGCCTTCTATCTCTTCTCCATCATCCCCTTCATTTGGTGAAATGGATGTGGTCCTCACAGATGTGCTGTCTATATCCCGAACTTCTGCAGGATTCTTCATCTTACTAGGCCCGAGTGTATCTTGCGCAACTTCTGAGCTGTCTACATTGGACAAATCCAGAGGGTTGGCTGGAAAAAGGAGGTCCTCCAACCATTCCTTAGCGATCTCTTCAATGTCTTCCTTGGTCAACTTGTAATATGACTGAAACTGTTGCTTGTGCTCATCAACACACACTGTTATATAAATGAAGTGGCGGTCTGCACTGAACTTCATTAAGGGCCGAAACCTGTGGAGGGTATTCAGGGTCATCCGAGGCTCAGATTGGATGGCTTGTTTCAATTGGTTGTAGTAAGTATGGAAGACGTTATTGGAATTCCACTGCTTGTTCATATCATTAGAGTACCAAAAGGTACTGAACTTTGCCTCCAAAGGTTCGAAGGGCTCAATGTCAGGGAAAGTCTCACCTTTCGACATTTCCCATGCAATGAATGCGATCAGTATGAGCATCCAACTAAAGTGGAACTCATGGCCTTGGTCTTGCGCTTCTCTACAATCAAGCTCTAGCTGGTTTACAAGATACTATGCCCAATCCATTTGTAGTCCCTCCATGCACTTTCCTGTGAGGTCAACTATGAATCCAATCACTTGGGTGGGCTGGTTCTTGCGAACTATATTTCCTGCGATCAACTGACATGCGAGGCACACTGCGCCATTCTGGATAGAGTTTACCTTGTAACCTCGCATGCCCTTCTAGACATCACCATAAGTTTCTTTGATTCTCTGCGCTAATGCTCGGTCTGAGGTCTTTCCAGGGTAAAAATCCTATGGGTCAGGGCCTGCATGCTCAGCCCTGTGATTTGATTGATCAAGGTCATATCCATAGTGATGCGACGATTCAACCATAAGTAACCTCTGTGGTAGTAGGATAACAACAATTTCACGCATATGTTTACTTCCTGGTGTCAGTCGAAGTGCGTGGTCTTCATTAAATTAAGAAATGTGGACTGCACAAGGTTTTGGGTCCATGGTTGTGGGATAATTTCGAATTATTGCCTTTAGTCATGGTTAGATACTTGTGCGAGGTGAGCATGCTGTAAGCCTTCCTGTCACCAAGGTTGAAGTCATTGAACTTCAATGCTGCGAGCTTATCCTGGTTGGTGCAAACTGCGCGTATCCCTTTTGGGGGGTACGCGATGACCAAAGCATAGTCAAAATATCTAGGCACATTGTCTCAGTTGATGGCGCCGCTTAAAGGGGGTAGGTAGGCAGGTAGAATGCTCAAAATCAACTTGGCATTCACGATAGCGTCTCTATTCTTCGTTCTTGCCTCTGTTGTGGTTTTGGAAGTTCCTGCTCCATGAGAAATCGATGGAGAAGCTTGGAATCCTCCTTTTGATGATGCTTGCATGCCTACATACATCCTTCTTTTCGACATGACTTTCTCGGTCCTGAGATCAACGAGTACTTCCTTCGCAGATTCTTCAAGTGCGCTAAGATCTTCGGACATACGTGCTCAAGATAAATTATTTGGGTTACAGTGATCTTAGACGTTACACATGGATGAAAAATAAGAGCGCGATGATCACTGTATACACTTTCTAGTCTGCGGGCTTCAAATTATCAGTTGGAAAAAGTGTTCTTCGGGCATGGCATGACGAGATAAATAGGCAATCTTGGCAACAATTTTCTTTGCAATGGGTATGAGCCTCATTAATTCTTGTTCTGTCCATTATGGCATGGTCTGATGGTCTGGTGGTGAGCCATCAATTCTTTTCAATCTGTTCGGAGCGACAGTCGAACGGATATATCGGCCTCTAACGACTATATTGCTTCGCCATGGTGAAGTTCCCTATGTCATTGTTCTGATATCCCTACAAAGCTCCAATTATGCAAAGTTTCTTTTTGTGAGGTACCCTCTAGAACCTGTTGTAAATTTTCAATATTAGCCTTCTTCTTACTCATCTTTCTAGTCTTCTTCCCCATGAGCTTCGTCTCGGTGGTTCTTTTCCCATTCTGATTCTTATTTTCCTTGGACATAGTCACTTCGTGCTGCTGAGATTCTTTCTTAGGGTTCAGGTGTATCACTTCTTCTTTATCTGGGGTAGCCTTTGGTATGTCTTCCGATATTCCTATAGCTTCGACATCTGGGCTTCTAGTGTCAGGTAGCTTCGATTTTTTCTCCCTTTCTTCAATCAACTGTGCGATCCTTCTTTTCATGAAATATTTTAACTCTTGTCTCTTCTGTTCTAAAACCTCTTCTTCTTCCTTCTTTCTAGCTTGATCTCTATCAATTCAAGATTTTCCTAGTAACATGGTAAACGGGGCACTGTATTCGATGAATTTAATAATCTCAAAGTCTTCCTTTGTCGAAGTTCCATTGACTGTCATAGGTATTTGGGCGAGCTTTCCACATAACATCATCAATTTTCCTTTGAATAGTCTTATTCCTCCTAATGAAGGGATCATAGCAGGATTCCCTATAGCTTCCCAAGTTATTTTTGGCATAATGTTCACTTGTGTCTCTTCATCAAGGACAGAGTCAATGTTGAAGTCTCCTATTCTTGCTTCAATGCATTCTTTTTCTTTGAAAATATCTGATAGTCTAACATATCGATGGTCATTCAAGGTCTCTTTCATTTGCATTAATACCTTCTCTGATTCCTACTGGGGTTCTTCCTCTTCTGGATCTGCCTTAGGGTTTTCTTGATTCAGATTCATTTCTTCCAGCCTAGCGTTCATTCTAGGAAAATCCAATACTTCATGGTCCATAGCTTTGCAACAAAGAAAACTATGTCTTCCACCAGGGCATTCCTTAGCTAGATGGCCCAGTTTTCTGCAATTGTAACATAGGGTTAGTCCTCTCTTTCTTTTAAATGATCCCCAACCTCTTCTTTACTGCGCACTAGGATCATGGTAGCTAACCTGAAAAAAATTCTTTCTAGGATCCTGCATCCACATGTTAGTCCAAACATTCTTTCTATGCATAGGTATAACATGTCTATCATTATTCTTACCATATCTATTCACATCAAACTTTCTTTCATATATTAATTCCCTAGGATAGAATCTATCAAACATACCTAGATCCATGCTCTAGAAACAAAAATTTCCACTTATCTTACTTCTACAGAGCACAAAGCTTCCAGATCTAAGAAATTTTAACTATTCTTACCTTTATTAGAGAACTAAGCCTACAGATATTACCTCTTTTCTACAGATCTGACCTCTTTTCTTCAAAAACTTCCACTTTTACCTTTCTTAGAGCACAAAGCGTTCAGGTATGTCTTCTTTTCTTCATATCTGACCTTCTTTATTTAGCACAAAGATTTTTAGATCAAGTGGAATATTGCGCACTAGGGCACATATCCATGCATAGAGCTTCCACAGTTTTAGGACGAATCTTTGCACAAAGATTATTCTTCCTCAGTTCCCAACAATCATAGTTTCAAGTCCCGACAACAGAACCATTTGTTGGCACAAGGGCAGACCTAGGGTTCAACACTACAAGAGTGCACTAAAAAAACCCTAACTACCGACCCTTTCGGCAACACCTGCGAAGCATATGAAGTCTCACCCGAGGTAGAGGTAAGGGTGGTTGCAGGACTCAAGTGTCTACAACCTTAGCTGGGACATGGATCTGTGATTATATCTCTTACAGAGCATTTAGCATCGATCATTTATCAATATTCAACCCTTATTATACTTCGCAAATAACACAGAGCATCGAACCATTCACTTAGATTTGAAGTATCTTATTACTTAGCAACAATAAAACAGATCATATCTAGTAGATCAGCACTAAGCATATCCATACATGTTAGATCTACATTCACATACATCTAAGAAGCACAAAGCATAAATAGTTTTATCTAAATATATCAAATCACTTAGAAAATAATCACATCAATGCATCAAAACAAGGCACAAAGCAGACAACACATGATTTATGTGGTTCACCCCCACCCTGGGGCTACACCCACCAACTCTTCTTCTTTATTATCGTCAGCCAAGTGGTTACACACACAGTTCCACCAAACCCTACTGTGCACAAGACATAAGATCTGCGCAGCTCACTAGATCCTTCTTCCTTGCGTTATAGCACAAAGCCTTCTACAACTTCTTACAGTCACTTACACTTAGCTTCTGCAAGTCTCATATAGGCACTAAGCTCTTTCAAATCTTACTTGCACTTATCATACATCACATAGACATACTATTTGACTCCCTTCCCTACATTTCATATCCTTCTATTTATACATACAAAAGTGGGCCTAAGCGTGGGTAACCACATGGGTCGACATCCCTTTCCCATTACATATTCCCAAAACCCAAAAAGGGACCCAAAAGTGGGCCGAGATTCTGCAATCTCCGCTTCGTTTGGTGATCCATCTACGACAAGCTATCGAAGTCCCAAAAATGGTCAAATATGACCAAGTATTCCCAAAACTTGGTCAAGGGCCAACACATTGCCAGGTTTTCTTGGGTAGTACATTTACTTCAGATCCTAGGTCCGGTATGATATCTCCCATATTGAAATCCCCAATGTTGGCATTCAATCTGAATTCCCTACTTGTTCTTCTCCTTGTGTGTAGGTGATTGACAATTTTCGGTTCTAGATTTTGTTTTGTCTCGTTGCTACATTTCTCTAAGATGTTTTTCAATATTTTCATAGATGAAGGATCACTTAATATTTTGATGCATGACTGCAAAAAGTCTTGGATAGTACTTACTTGTCCCTTAAGTGACAATCCTTCGGTATGATCCAATGATGGTGAGATTTCGTATTTTGGGGCTTCGTGGACTATTTTCATAGTAGAAGTCGATGCTGTGTCCTTCCTCTGAAATTCCTATCTAGCTTCCTTAAAAGTCTCCTTTTCTTTGGGCACATCGAAGTGATTCCTTGGTTCAATATTTTTTCTTACCCATTTGTTCTGTGCAGGTTCTTGTCGAACTGTGTCATTTCCTGTCTTCATTCCTCCTCGGGTGACTATGTTGATATTTCATCCATCCTCCCTTACTTCAACTAAAATCCATTGAACATTCTGATTGTTCTGGTTCCTTTTTTCCTGGATCTTTACTAACAGTGTCGGGCATTCCTCTGTCTCGTGATTTGATGCACGAAAATACATACAAGTTGTTGGCGAAAGTGGGCATTCCCTTGCATAATGTCCCGATTGCTGACAATTGTGACATGTGACTGGTCCTTGGCCACATCGAAGCCTCCTCTGTCTTGTCCTCCTCCTCGATAGCATGCTCTGTCCCCTCTCAGCACGTTATATGGTGGTGCCTAGTTGTACTACGTGGTATTATACTGGGGTTCCTCTGGGTTGTACTGTGGTTGCGTATTGTTGTATGGTTGTTGCATAGTGTTGTACTACTGTTGTGCAGTGTTGTATGGAGTTGGGGCTTGATTGAATTGTGGCGCTGCTTGCCCAGTCATGATTTCGGCATGTACCCTGTAGTCATCCAATGTTCTCTCCCGCATCAACTCCATAGTTCTGCAATATTTGTTGTCGTGGCCTACGAACTTACAAAAAGTGAAATAAGAATTCTTGGGAACTGTCTGGTACTTCTGCATCATCGTGCAGTGATAAGGGTTGTGACTCGGTTGCTTGCATATTTCGCACCACATTCCTCCCAGTGGAAGTGGGATTGGCATGCCTTATTCCATATAATGCGTGAATGTTGGAAATTCATTCTTGTGGTGTCCTTCTATCCTGCATGTGGTGCACCAAACAACTTCACATTTGTCCTTATTGTTGTTCTGATTTAACTGAAATGTGAGGTTCTTCAAATCATCCTTCAATTCTTCAATGGTCAGGTCCATCTACTGGTACTGGTTCTCTTCCAACTACAAGGCTTCTTGTAGCACCTCATCCTATGTCTGAAACTTCTGTTGTCATAAGGGGTATTTTAAATGTGGGAGTAGTGAGTTGACAAACAGACTCTAGTGCTGCATCTCGGTCATAAGGTATTTTAACTTTCCCTTCAATCGCTTAAATCTTTGGTCAATCTCCCATACAGACTCTCCTGGCTTCTGTTGAATCTCAATCATTTCATTCATGTACTGGTTCTCTGAGCTCGACTTCTGGAACTCATTAATAAGTAGCTTCTTGATATCTGCTAGTGTCCTCGTCATCCCAGGAGCATTGTTTGTGTCTAGACTCATGTACCAGTCTAGTGCATGGTCTCTTAGCATGATCGCTAGCTGCCCAAGTTTGGTATCTTCATCTGTGATATGTTTTGCCTCTCAGATATTAACACAAATGAAAAAATGCTTCTCCAGGTCTTCTGCTTCTTCTCCTCAGAATTCTGGTAATCTGATCATGGGGTCATGTCCTTCCATTCTAAAGACCAAATTTCTACCTCCACCGCGCGGTGTAGATACTTGACTCGTACTACCTGAACTGGATCCTCCATTTGTTGCTCCGATAGTAGATGTGCTTATGGCTATTGGACTTCCTCCGAAATTCAATTGTCTAAATGGTGATGTTCTCTTTGGTGTATGAGTTGGACATGGGTTTATGGGTTCCACACTGACATCAATACAGAAAGGATGGCTATCTTCTCCTCCTNGCTGGATCACTTCTTCAAGTTGTGCCACCTGCTGTGGAATTCATTCTTTAGCTTTCACTTCTATGATGGTCATAGAGAGAAGTGATATATTGACTTGTTCCTTTACTTCTAGCTTCTCTGTGATCAACTGGTCCTTTCTCTGTTGTAGCTCTGCTTTCTCTTTGTCCCACTGTGCTTGAAGAGTAAGTTTTTCTCGTTTGGCAGCACTGCGCTGCTTGACAAGTACTCCTTGTACTTGTGTCAAATCCTGGATGGCTTGCACTATCTCTTCCTGAGATATTCGAAGGTGAGATTCAACTTTATCGACGATCTAGTGTAATTGGGTTGGCTTATCTCCTGGTTCTATTGTTTCTAATGTCAGAGGCATAGTGGAGACTGCGTAGTTATATTGGAGTGCATGTTGCACTCCTTGGAGTTCAATCTCGATGTGATTGTACATCTTCTCCTGCTTCATCTCCTGCTTCTCTAATACCTCCTATGAATCATCGTTCATAGCTGCAATGATGAAATTAAAATCATCCAATGTGAGGGTAGTCTGCATATTGGTTACAAGGGTTCTAGGTTTCCTCCAGGAGGAAGATTTTAGAGGCGAAACCTTCCTTTTCTTCGACGAGTCCTCTTTGTCCCTAGGCGGTGGTACTTCATGTTTCTGTTGTTCAATTTCTGCGCCTTCTATCTCTTCTCCATCATCCCCTTCATTTGGTGAAATGGATGTGGTCCTCACAGATGTGCTGTCTATATCCCGAACTTCTGCAGGATTCTTCATCTTACTAGGCCCGAGTGTATCTTGCGCAACTTCTGAGCTGTCTACATTGGACAAATCCAGAGGGTTGGCTGGAAAAAGGAGGTCCTCCAACCATTCCTTAGCGATCTCTTCAATGTCTTCCTTGGTCAACTTGTAATATGACTGAAACTGTTGCTTGTGCTCATCAACACACACTGTTATATAAATGAAGTGGCGGTCTGCACTGAACTTCATTAAGGGCCGAAACCTGTGGAGGGTATTCAGGGTCATCCGAGGCTCAGATTGGATGGCTTGTTTCAATTGGTTGTAGTAAGTATGGAAGACGTTATTGGAATTCCACTGCTTGTTCATATCATTAGAGTACCAAAAGGTACTGAACTTTGCCTCCAAAGGTTCGAAGGGCTCAATGTCAGGGAAAGTCTCACCTTTCGACATTTCCCATGCAATGAATGCGATCAGTATGAGCATCCAACTAAAGTGGAACTCATGGCCTTGGTCTTGCGCTTCTCTACAATCAAGCTCTAGCTGGTTTACAAGATACTATGCCCAATCCATTTGTAGTCCCTCCATGCACTTTCCTGTGAGGTCAACTATGAATCCAATCACTTGGGTGGGCTGGTTCTTGCGAACTATATTTCCTGCGATCAACTGACATGCGAGGCACACTGCGCCATTCTGGATAGAGTTTACCTTGTAACCTCGCATGCCCTTCTAGACATCACCATAAGTTTCTTTGATTCTCTGCGCTAATGCTCGGTCTGAGGTCTTTCCAGGGTAAAAATCCTATGGGTCAGGGCCTGCATGCTCAGCCCTGTGATTTGATTGATCAAGGTCATATCCATAGTGATGCGACGATTCAACCATAAGTAACCTCTGTGGTAGTAGGATAACAACAATTTCACGCATATGTTTACTTCCTGGTGTCAGTCGAAGTGCGTGGTCTTCATTAAATTAAGAAATGTGGACTGCACAAGGTTTTGGGTCCATGGTTGTGGGATAATTTCGAATTATTGCCTTTAGTCATGGTTAGATACTTGTGCGAGGTGAGCATGCTGTAAGCCTTCCTGTCACCAAGGTTGAAGTCATTGAACTTCAATGCTGCGAGCTTATCCTGGTTGGTGCAAACTGCGCGTATCCCTTTTGGGGGGTACGCGATGACCAAAGCATAGTCAAAATATCTAGGCACATTGTCTCAGTTGATGGCGCCGCTTAAAGGGGGTAGGTAGGCAGGTAGAATGCTCAAAATCAACTTGGCATTCACGATAGCGTCTCTATTCTTCGTTCTTGCCTCTGTTGTGGTTTTGGAAGTTCCTGCTCCATGAGAAATCGATGGAGAAGCTTGGAATCCTCCTTTTGATGATGCTTGCATGCCTACATACATCCTTCTTTTCGACATGACTTTCTCGGTCCTGAGATCAACGAGTACTTCCTTCGCAGATTCTTCAAGTGCGCTAAGATCTTCGGACATACGTGCTCAAGATAAATTATTTGGGTTACAGTGATCTTAGACGTTACACATGGATGAAAAATAAGAGCGCGATGATCACTGTATACACTTTCTAGTCTGCGGGCTTCAAATTATCAGTTGGAAAAAGTGTTCTTCGGGCATGGCATGACGAGATAAATAGGCAATCTTGGCAACAATTTTCTTTGCAATGGGTATGAGCCTCATTAATTCTTGTTCTGTCCATTATGGCATGGTCTGATGGTCTGGTGGTGAGCCATCAATTCTTTTCAATCTGTTCGGAGCGACAGTCGAACGGATATATCGGCCTCTAACGACTATATTGCTTCGCCATGGTGAAGTTCCCTATGTCATTGTTCTGATATCCCTACAAAGCTCCAATTATGCAAAGTTTCTTTTTGTGAGGTACCCTCTAGAACCTGTTGTAAATTTTCAATATTAGCCTTCTTCTTACTCATCTTTCTAGTCTTCTTCCCCATGAGCTTCGTCTCGGTGGTTCTTTTCCCATTCTGATTCTTATTTTCCTTGGACATAGTCACTTCGTGCTGCTGAGATTCTTTCTTAGGGTTCAGGTGTATCACTTCTTCTTTATCTGGGGTAGCCTTTGGTATGTCTTCCGATATTCCTATAGCTTCGACATCTGGGCTTCTAGTGTCAGGTAGCTTCGATTTTTTCTCCCTTTCTTCAATCAACTGTGCGATCCTTCTTTTCATGAAATATTTTAACTCTTGTCTCTTCTGTTCTAAAACCTCTTCTTCTTCCTTCTTTCTAGCTTGATCTCTATCAATTCAAGATTTTCCTAGTAACATGGTAAACGGGGCACTGTATTCGATGAATTTAATAATCTCAAAGTCTTCCTTTGTCGAAGTTCCATTGACTGTCATAGGTATTTGGGCGAGCTTTCCACATAACATCATCAATTTTCCTTTGAATAGTCTTATTCCTCCTAATGAAGGGATCATAGCAGGATTCCCTATAGCTTCCCAAGTTATTTTTGGCATAATGTTCACTTGTGTCTCTTCATCAAGGACAGAGTCAATGTTGAAGTCTCCTATTCTTGCTTCAATGCATTCTTTTTCTTTGAAAATATCTGATAGTCTAACATATCGATGGTCATTCAAGGTCTCTTTCATTTGCATTAATACCTTCTCTGATTCCTACTGGGGTTCTTCCTCTTCTGGATCTGCCTTAGGGTTTTCTTGATTCAGATTCATTTCTTCCAGCCTAGCGTTCATTCTAGGAAAATCCAATACTTCATGGTCCATAGCTTTGCAACAAAGAAAACTATGTCTTCCACCAGGGCATTCCTTAGCTAGATGGCCCAGTTTTCTGCAATTGTAACATAGGGTTAGTCCTCTCTTTCTTTTAAATGATCCCCAACCTCTTCTTTACTGCGCACTAGGATCATGGTAGCTAACCTGAAAAAAATTCTTTCTAGGATCCTGCATCCACATGTTAGTCCAAACATTCTTTCTATGCATAGGTATAACATGTCTATCATTATTCTTACCATATCTATTCACATCAAACTTTCTTTCATATATTAATTCCCTAGGATAGAATCTATCAAACATACCTAGATCCATGCTCTAGAAACAAAAATTTCCACTTATCTTACTTCTACAGAGCACAAAGCTTCCAGATCTAAGAAATTTTAACTATTCTTACCTTTATTAGAGAACTAAGCCTACAGATATTACCTCTTTTCTACAGATCTGACCTCTTTTCTTCAAAAACTTCCACTTTTACCTTTCTTAGAGCACAAAGCGTTCAGGTATGTCTTCTTTTCTTCATATCTGACCTTCTTTATTTAGCACAAAGATTTTTAGATCAAGTGGAATATTGCGCACTAGGGCACATATCCATGCATAGAGCTTCCACAGTTTTAGGACGAATCTTTGCACAAAGATTATTCTTCCTCAGTTCCCAACAATCATAGTTTCAAGTCCCGACAACAGAACCATTTGTTGGCACAAGGGCAGACCTAGGGTTCAACACTACAAGAGTGCACTAAAAAAACCCTAACTACCGACCCTTTCGGCAACACCTGCGAAGCATATGAAGTCTCACCCGAGGTAGAGGTAAGGGTGGTTGCAGGACTCAAGTGTCTACAACCTTAGCTGGGACATGGATCTGTGATTATATCTCTTACAGAGCATTTAGCATCGATCATTTATCAATATTCAACCCTTATTATACTTCGCAAATAACACAGAGCATCGAACCATTCACTTAGATTTGAAGTATCTTATTACTTAGCAACAATAAAACAGATCATATCTAGTAGATCAGCACTAAGCATATCCATACATGTTAGATCTACATTCACATACATCTAAGAAGCACAAAGCATAAATAGTTTTATCTAAATATATCAAATCACTTAGAAAATAATCACATCAATGCATCAAAACAAGGCACAAAGCAGACAACACATGATTTATGTGGTTCACCCCCACCCTGGGGCTACACCCACCAACTCTTCTTCTTTATTATCGTCAGCCAAGTGGTTACACACACAGTTCCACCAAACCCTACTGTGCACAAGACATAAGATCTGCGCAGCTCACTAGATCCTTCTTCCTTGCGTTATAGCACAAAGCCTTCTACAACTTCTTACAGTCACTTACACTTAGCTTCTGCAAGTCTCATATAGGCACTAAGCTCTTTCAAATCTTACTTGCACTTATCATACATCACATAGACATACTATTTGACTCCCTTCCCTACATTTCATATCCTTCTATTTATACATACAAAAGTGGGCCTAAGCGTGGGTAACCACATGGGTCGACATCCCTTTCCCATTACATATTCCCAAAACCCAAAAAGGGACCCAAAAGTGGGCCGAGATTCTGCAATCTCCGCTTCGTTTGGTGATCCATCTACGACAAGCTATCGAAGTCCCAAAAATGGTCAAATATGACCAAGTATTCCCAAAACTTGGTCAAGGGCCAACACATTGCCAGGTTTTCTTGGGTAGTACATTTACTTCAGATCCTAGGTCCGGTATGATATCTCCCATATTGAAATCCCCAATGTTGGCATTCAATCTGAATTCCCTACTTGTTCTTCTCCTTGTGTGTAGGTGATTGACAATTTTTGGTTCTAGATTTTGTTCTGTCTCGTTGCTACATTTCTCTAAGATGTTTTTCAATATTTTCACAGATGAAGGATCACTTAATATTTTGATGCATGACTGCAAAAAGTCTTGGATAGTACTTACTTGTCCCTTAAGTGACAATCCTTCGGTATGATCCAATGATGGTGAGATTTCATATTTTGGGGCTTCGTGGACTGTTTTCATAGTAGAAGTCGATGCTGTGTCCTTCCTCTGAAATTCCTATATAGCTTCCTTAAAAGTCTCCTTTTCTTTGGGCACATCGAATTGATTCCTTGGTTCAATATTTTTTCTTACCCATTGGTTCTGTGCAGGTTCTTGTCGGACTGTGTCATTTCCTGTCTTCGTTCCTCCTCGGGTGACTATGTTGATATTTCATCCATCCTCCCTTACTTCAACTAAAATCCATTGAACATTCCGATTGTTCTGGTTCCTTTTTTCCTGGATCTTTACTAACAGTGTCGGGCATTCCTCTGTCTCGTGATCTGATGCACGACAATACATACAAGTTGTTGGCGAAAGTGGGCATTCCCTTGCATAATGTCCCGATTGCTGACAATTGTGACATGTGACTGGTCCTTGGCCACATCGAATCCTCCTCTGTCTTGTCCTCCTCCTCGATAGCATGCTCTGTCCCCTCTCAACACGTTATATGGTGGTGCCTAGTTGTACTATGTGGTATTATACTGGGGTTCCTCTGGGCTGTACTGTGGTTGCGTATTGTTGTATGGTTGTTGCATAGTGTTGTACTACTGTTGTGCAGTGTTGTATGGAGTTGGGGCTTGATTGAATTGTGGCGCTACTTGCCCAGTCATGATTTCGGCATGTACCCTGTAGTCATCCAATGTTCTCTCCCGCATCAACTCCATAGTTCTACAATATTTGTTGTCGTGGCCTACAGACTTACAAAAAGTGAAATAAGAATTCTTGGGAACTGTCTGGTACTTCTGCATCATCGTGCAGTGATAAGGGTTGTGACTCGGTTGCTTGCATATTTCGCACCACATTCCTCCCAGTGGAAGTGGGATTGGCATGCCTTATTCCATATAATGCGTGAATGTTGGAAATTCATTCTTGTGGTGTCCTTCTATCCTGCATGTGGTGCACCAAACAACTTCACATTTGTCCTTATTGTTGTTCTGATTTAACTGAAATGTGAGGTTCTTCAAATCATCCTTCAATTCTTCAATGGTCAGGTCCATCTACTGGTACTGGTTCTCTTCCAACTACAAGGCTTCTTGTAGCACCTCATCCTATGTCTGAAACTTCTGTTGTCATAAGGGGTATTTTAAATGTGGGAGTAGTGAGTTGACAAACAGACTCTAGTGCTGCATCTCGGTCATAAGGTATTTTAACTTTCCCTTCAATCGCTTAAATCTTTGGTCAATCTCCCATACAGACTCTCCTGGCTTCTGTTGAATCTCAATCATTTCATTCATGTACTGGTTCTCTGAGCTCGACTTCTGGAACTCATTAATAAGTAGCTTCTTGATATCTGCTAGTGTCCTCGTCATCCCAGGAGCATTGTTTGTGTCTAGACTCATGTACCAGTCTAGTGCATGGTCTCTTAGCATGATCGCTAGCTGCCCAAGTTTGGTATCTTCATCTGTGATATGTTTTGCCTCTCAGATATTAACACAAATGAAAAAATGCTTCTCCAGGTCTTCTGCTTCTTCTCCTCAGAATTCTGGTAATCTGATCATGGGGTCATGTCCTTCCATTCTAAAGACCAAATTTCTACCTCCACCGCGCGGTGTAGATACTTGACTCGTACTACCTGAACTGGATCCTCCATTTGTTGCTCCGATAGTAGATGTGCTTATGGCTATTGGACTTCCTCCGAAATTCAATTGTCTAAATGGTGATGTTCTCTTTGGTGTATGAGTTGGACATGGGTTTATGGGTTCCACACTGACATCAATACAGAAAGGATGGCTATCTTCTCCTCCT
>JZKD02S2418553.1:11720-28336 GCA_000966675.3 Picea glauca | reverse complement strand
CGCAAGTGTTATAAGTGTTGCTAACATCATACTGCCTTCTTGCCTATGTCATGCCTCCAACAACATGACAGGGACACTTACGACACCTCAAAGACTAGTTTTGAAGAGGAGGAATCAATCTACTAGAAGTACAAGTTTCTTGCCATTGAAAGAACCACTAAAAATAAGTTTCAGAGGGGAGTTCTCCCCTATACACTGTCAGGAAGCACTAGCACTCCATGTCCTTCTTTGGGGAGTGCTATAACACTCTGATGTCTCTTTTGAGGAGCGCTACCACTGTCAGGAGCATTGGTTCCTACTATACTTCTTTTGGGTAGTGCTATAATTCTTTGATGACCCTTTTGGAGGAGCGCTACCTTTTCTAGGCGAAATTTGGTTTGTTAAGAAGAATGAGGGAAAGATCCCCTCAATATCTAAAGGTGGTTGGTTTCGAATCCTCGGTAAATCCATGATCTTAGGGAAGATCCATAACTGAAGGAGGAAAATCCTCAACTTACCCCAAAGATATCTCAAGTGGTTGGGCCTCTCCAAGCCTATATAAGTAGGCCTTCTCATGGTGAAAGAGGATGGAAAGAATTGCGAAGCATCTAACTTATGATCCCATGAAGAAGATGTCATTTGGAGCATCAACATTTTCTGTGTGGACTGTTTCTTCGAACAAGGAGGGCTTGACGAAGTTGTTGCACTCACATCTATGGTTGTAAGTATTCTTTGTTGTTTTTCTCTTTAAAACAATCAATGCTTGGCCTATTTCTTTCGACCTTGTATTCATTCCGTATAAGTTTGTCTATAGTATATGGATCTATGTTTCAGCTAATCTCAGTAGAGTAGGAAGTTTTTTGTACTTTTGTTTGTCTTGCAGGACTTGACAAGGAGCTCAAGATCGAGGCTCATCTTGGAACTAGTGGGGAAAAACGACGTTCATAAGGTACGTACCTTCTTCCTTCTCTTTCATTCATCATCTTGTTTAGATCCAAAACGAAGTCAATGTCCATGTTAAGCACTTTCTGTCTTAGAGTTAAAGGTCTATCTCTCAAGAGGCAATCTACCTGTCTATAGGGATATTTTCCTACAACAGTTATGTCTATAACCTCAATGTGATTTTCAACATATTCAACTTTACCTTTACCTTTTCTATTAATTGGATCTTCCACTATGTCTTCCTTTTCAACACTTTCTTTCTTTGTTGATGACCTAGTGAAAGTAGTCCTAACTCTAGCTTCAATTGCAACATAGGGTGAGGGGAAAAGTAATATCCTTCATTTTGTGCCTGTGGCTCTGGTTGATGGAACTTCTGTTGATTCTGGAGCTAGTTTGGGTGAAGCCTCCCTTTGTGGAGAGTAATGAGATCCCCCTTATTATTCATGTTCTTTTTTTGCTTCATCATTTTTGACAATGCCTTTTCTATTCCTCTTCCTACTGGTCTCAGTGTGTATAGTACTATCAGCCTAAAGAGGGATTTTTACTTTGGATTGTGGGGTAGGAGCAACATTCAATTGAAAGTGTGCATAGGAAATGAACTTCTTACAGTAAATTTGTGTCTTCCTTAAATCCTCCATCACAATAATTTTGATCAGCTCTGAGTGAAAAAAACTTGTGTCAACTGCCTTGGAGTTAGCTTGGACTCTGTCAAGCATTTTTCCAATGCTTCTAAACAAATAGAAAGGAAGATTCATTAGAACTTTCCCTGTGAAGTGTAGAAAAAGTAAAATGTGGTAGTGATAAATCATAGTGAACCTTCCCTTAGAGGTAAAATATATTTGGATTACCCTTAGAATCTTATCAAATCCTTCAATCATGTGGCTCCTGGGAACTCCCTTTGATATATTATCTCCTTAACATTCTGGTTTAAGGAATTTTTTGGAGAAGGATGCATTTGGGTTAGTGGCCTTAAACCACCTTTCACCGGTATTTTGTATATTAGTATTTGTTTATATGGTTTCTTTATATACCTCAAGTTCCAGTGTCCCAACTTTGTATATGGTTCCATCAAAATTCAAAGAAAATTTTCTAGCCACCTTTGGGTGCCCCCTCTGCATCTTTTGGAAAAAATTAAAACATCCCACTCTTTGGAAGACTTCCCTAATCATGGGTTCAACAACAAAAAAATGCATGTCATGGGGTTTATTCCTCACAATAACCCCTCCCTTGTGAGCCTTCTTCTATTGTGGAGTATCCATTGATGTCACAGAAAGAAAAATTAACCACCAATTTGAGTGATGCAAGAGGCAAAACAAAAAAATAGAGGAATTATGGTTTTGATGGATAATATCTTTCAAAGGTTGATTTTGTCTAAGATTTTAGTGTTATTCATCCTATTTGACCTCTAGTATTAAGAAAGGAGAGTTTATAGTCAAGGAGATGAATGAATACTACACAAGAAAAACAAGATACAAGGAAACAACTTTGTTGTAAAAATATTTTGTCCAAAACCTCACTATTATCTTAAAAAATTTATCATAACTTTACCAACAAAAGTATTTTCAATTTCAAAAAGATAGACCTAAATATTAAATGGATATCTTGATGCAAACTAGCTCATAAAAGGTCTAATACAGGTGATTGAAAGTGCCAGGTCACTGAATGGAGTTTGCAGTGCCAAAATAGGGGATTCGTAGCAGAGTTCGTAGCATAAGAAAAAATGGCAAAATATGGGATAGGCAAGGTGGCCTAACAACAAGGTTGTTTAATATTTGGTAAAAAGAGGCTAAGATATCTGCAATTGGTTAAGATTCTTGATAATAAGGGTAAGTAGGATAGTTGGCAGTGCAGATCACTAGTTCGTAGTGCCTAGGAGAATAATTGATAAACACAAACTTTATTGTCCTTCAACAGAGCTAAAAATACCCATGGAGTACCTGGAGGCTGAGACTTGAAAATTGATATGCTTGATCCTGAATGAAATCGTCTGCAAATGGTATAACCTCCAACTCACTTTTGGCAGCTAGTTCACAACAATTTATGTAGCGCATTGTTGACGAGTGAAATTGACCGACCACCAGCTGGAAGAACAAGTCCGGTCCAAGGTTGTGTAAGTAACCCAAGTCGTTTGGTGTAACTTGTTCTGACGGGTTTAATGGCTCCGTTGACCAATCTAAATTCATAAAATAAAGAGAAAGGGATAACTAACTAATGTTAAAAAAACTATAATATATATACATACTCTAATATAACTATTGTAAATGTGTTTACGTAGAAAAATAAAACATAAAAATCTCACTTATGATCAACATTTACATATTTGCAAGTTTTACTAGAAACTTACAAAATTAAGGTGAAAACAATTTCTTTTGAGAAGCAGATAAAGAAAGCACATTTAAATACTTTTTTTTTTCTTTCTATAAATCTAATGAAAATTGAATTAATTAAACTATGAAACACAAATGTACAGATAGTCAAAGTCGGTCTACACTTTTTGGTTCCGCTAATATATAAACAACAGAAATTGGAAACAAAGAAGTTAACCTGATATTAGTTTGTCTGATGTGTCCATGCCTCTGTATGAATCAACAACATTCAGTTGCCACGCCTACGAGATAAATCTGAAATAGACTTATACTGAAACTAGTTTGAATAAATTCACTGAATGTATTGGCAGACAAGATATTGGAAACAGAATAGGGAACACACATTAATTTCATGATCTTATGATCGTAAATAATTACAATAAGATAATTCTACGTGTAATGCATTCGCTTCATTGTTCAACTTAAACATCAAATAGAAATTATGATATTCAAATTGAAAAGATGATCACAGTCTGAATATCTAAAACAACAAATTATGAACGATTATTTGTAACGTGAATATCTTGAAACATAACATATCATTGAGTCTAAATCTACAAGACATATTAATGCATCAGGATTAAATAAAACGAAACATTAATGAAACACCATTAACAAAGGACTAAATCCAAAATGTTGTACGTTGTTTCATTATGTCTTGGGATATCATTCATCCATCTTTGGTTCCAGGCCAAGATGCCTTTCATTTACAAAATAGAGAGTATTTAAAGAGTGTTTTGAATTCGAAACTTCCTATCTCCTAATATAAGATCAGATCTCATAAGATCAAAACATTACAAATATGGAGGGCCTACAACCACTCATGATCAAACTAAATCTTCAAAAATATATGAAAGTTTTTTCCTATTTACAAAATAAACAAAAGGAGATACTAATCAACTAGATCGAACAAGTTCCATCCCATAAGATCAACATCAGATATACCATGTCCTGAAAAATGAAATAGGAACCAGTTAGACAATTTATTAACAAATAATTACTAAATTTTATATAAAAATGACTTGGCTACAGAATCATGAGATTATGTAGGCAGTCTTATATTGGTAAAAGAAATCTAAATTTAACCAATTTGATTTAAAAAATAACATGATTGTAATAAGAGGGAAAAAACCATTTTACAATTTAACCAATAACTAAACATGGATCAAAATATCTTGGAATTTATTATGGCCTTTACACTATCTGCATTCTTTATCACAATGTTGCCTGTCATTTTAAGAAGCTTCACTTGTCTCTGTTCATTTTCTCTAAGGTCGTGAATTTATTTTACAATTAATTCATTGTGGTTTGTGAGCACTTTAATTCTTGCTTGTAAAATGGGGATATCACTATAGTACTGTTCAATCCAATGCAAGCACACCTCGCAATGCACATAAGGAGTGATCTGTCGAGGGAGTGTATAGTTGGGTGTAAGAATATCAACATTACCTGTTTCAAGCCCATGACCAATATTAATACCAGTAAATCCCTTGCTACCCTCGAGGCATGGTGGAAGGTTGTTAACAAAGTTGTACGGCTGATTAGGATCTGATTTATGACAATCTGGATCTTCTTCTATAAGAAACTTTTCAATTTCAGGATCTGAGACCTCATTGACATCGATTAGGTCGATCGATCTCAAATGAGGCTTAGATCGATTCCTCAAACGTCTCGAGATTATCCGAGCAACCCTTTTATTTTGAAACCCTAACGCTGCATGCTTCTGTTTTAATTGTTTCTGAGGTTTTTTACTATCGGTTTTTACAACGGCTTTAAGGAAAACAAGTAATTCATGCACAAGGGTTTCATTTGACTCAAAACCAACATCATACTTCCCATGTAAAAATGATCGGGCAATGCCTCGTCATAAGGATTCTCCTTCATAAATCATGGCCTTTTACTTGAACCATCAAATGGTTTCCTTATCAGTGGTCCACCCAAAACAGTGGTTTCTATAGGAGAGACAGTTGCAAAGCCATTTTGAGCTAAGAACCCATCCCAATCATCACCTAGGATTGTCAAACAATGAACCAAAAGCATTTTAATTAAACCATGGTGAAAGAGACTAGCCTCAAAGCTCTATTTTTTATACCTCTTTGACAACTAGTACAGACTCCTCAGCAAATAAAATGGCAAATTCAAAATAAAACCTATAAAGTGCATAAGAAACTGCACATGATAAAGACAAACTAGGCCTTAACGACCCTCACAAGTTATAAATTGTTTAATAATTGATAAGAGACCATGCCATCTAACCTTAAGTAGGGAAACAAGAATACCTTTCTCACAACACTCAAACTTTCTAGAGGTCACGAAGAGGCCCCAGGGTACTTCTTCGATCTTCAAATTCTTGAACCACTTCTGACCGGTGAGAGGGAGCCCTGTGGCTTCACTCAAAAACTCTTCAGTCACCTTCAACTGAATATATCCAACCTTCACTCTACATCCATAAAAATTTTGTTCGAATTACTTACCCATGCGAAGGTTATACCCTTCAAACCTCTTAATGAAAGTATCCCAACCCTGGCCTTTCAAATCCTTGACCACATCATCATGAGACATCAATGCTTGAGAGCCATTTCTCTCTATTCAGACAACAAGAGCCATTAAGAGTATGACCAGACTGTAACAGGGGTGACTCAAGCTAGTTGTGGGTTCATATGGCAGGAGTAAAAGGAACAAGTCTAAGCGGATCAAATGGAAACAAAACAAGAAAAATCCATGTGCTATCATAGTATAAACATGAAGGTTTTGGCTATGGAGTTTGAACACGCCTGGTAATGAACACCTTGAGTATAGAGCATAACTCAAACCCTTTAAATCATAATGAAAATCATGTCATTTCATTCTGCCAGCCACATATCAGGTACAAGACACGATGATTGTGCATTAATTCGCATGTCTTGGCATGACTATAGTCAATTTGCAAAGGGTTCAAAATAAATATGTTTACAATTTGAATGCGAATCAACATTTGGTATTATAGCGACATTCAAAAAACTCAAAAGAAAAATCATTCAAGTATGAATTATGAAGGAGATGTAAGAACAATGATCTTTTAGAAACATGCTTTGAATAGGGATATAATACAAAACCAAGTTCTCATGTTTGATTCATGCTTTTAGTCATGAATCAAACATGGAACAAAACAAAAACAAAAAAATACAATTATTCACCATCTATTGTAATCCAGTAATAATCCCCAAATGATAATATTTACAGGATGAGGTGAAGGTAGCTACAGGAAGTGTCATTTGTCATTCAAATAGAAAAAACATGTAGGGATACCAACAGTGGCGACTTACAGGGAGAAACAGTTATCTCTGTATTACCAGAGAATTCATGTTAGGATGAATCATAATGTTTTAAGAATTTAAAGAACAGTCAGTGGTGATTCCAGTATCCCAATCAAATTTCAGAAACATCACCCAGTCTATTATCAGATGTCTTTCTATCCAAATGCTATCTGGTCACAAGTTTTAATTACGAGAGAAACGATATTTAAGCCAATAACTCCAATGTTGTTGACAGGGTCGTTGCTGCTAGTAGGCATCAATATCCTCAGCAGGGATGTCAATTAACCTACTCTGATGCCTCTACCCTGTCCAAGCATTGTTAGTTCAAAAATCAAGGGTATTTCATGATTAATATAAAATTTTATACCTAATAATTTTCTTGAACCCGACATTGCTTCGCTACTAGCAGGCTTGTTCAGTACCCCGATGAAGTTGTCTTGGCATCATGCATGAATTTACCAACTGCCTTCAGACCTATTCAGTATCCCAGTGGGTTTACAAACACTTCCACAACTCTCTAGAAGTTATTTACAATTTTTATGATTGTCAGGAGAGAGGGGTGATGCTGAAAATTCCAGATTCCGTAACACTTGATATTTTCCAACTTAATTTTTCACTTGATGGCCTTCATCATGATTTGAATTTAGTTTTCTGATAAGAATAACTTTGCAGGGGCAAGAAGGCATAATTGAGTTGTTTTCTTTAAAAATATGGACAACGTAAAGAGTTTTAATGATGATCGCATTTTCTCATGATTATAAAATGAAACCAAGAACACTAGTCTGAACAGGAAGTTCCTTTTGCCAGTTTGAGTTTCAGCAACTTACAACACTAATACTTTGATATAACCCTGATTGTTACTTTATGATGATACATTCTGGTTTCCTTTTATGAAATAAAATGTGACACGGACATGGATTCATTCAGAACACAAAAAAATCAAGCAAAATGAAAAGAGCCAAAAACAAAAAATGAAAGAAAAATTAAACAAAGAAAAATATGTACAAAGTAGATCTAGAAACATCATGAAAAATACATTTTGAGAGCTTGGCCATTCAATGGGAAGGTGTCTGGATGTCCCTCCAAATTGTGTAGAGAAAAAGATTCGGGACCTAATTTTTCAGCAATTACGAAAGGTCACAACCACAAGTTTTGGAACTTGGTGTGTTCCCCTTTTCCCTCATGAGGTTTATCCCATTTGAGAACCAGGTCTCCTACCTCGAAGTTTCTATCAGAAGAATATTGAATCAAACCATATTTTCACAATCTACTGATGTTGATCCATCTTCTTCTTTGCTTGCGTTCTTACTTCCTCCAGTTTTAATCTGGCATTGATTCGACTTTCAAGAGGAGGGAAGATCTCTTCTTGGAATTTCTGTGACAATTGCAGAGATGGGAAAAGAACATGAGAAGGTAGGATTGCTTCTCTCCCATAAAAAAGAAATAAAGGAGAGTTACCAACAGAATCTTTGTGTGTTACTCTGTTAGCCCATAGTGCATTAAACAATGTGTTGTGCCAATTCTTGTGGTTTTTAGAAACTTTCCTCTTAATGATCTTGATCAAATTTTTGTTTGTTGATTCTGCTAGGCCATTTCCTTGGGGGTAGTAGCTGGCATAATATTTCAATTTAATCCCTTTTTCTAAGGTGAATACATTCATATAGAGGTATGAGAAATAATATGTGTTATCAAAGAATAAATATTTGGGAATGTTGAATCTAGTAATGATATTCAATTTAAGGAAAGATACTACCTGATTAGTGTTTACCACTTTCAAAGATGCAGCTTCGAACCATCTGGAAAAATAATCCATTGTTGTAATGATATATTTATGATGTTGTGAAGAAGCAGGTTTAATTGGCCCTCTGCCATCGAGACCCCACTGCTGAAAAGGTGAATCCACTGAAACAATTTGCAAAGGGAATGATGCTTTTTTCACTTGTCCAGCAGCCTTTTGGCAGATTATGCATTTACGACATAATGCATGGGAATATTTAAATAATGTGGGACAATAGTACCCATCTATTAACACTTTGTAAGTATTAGTGTCTCCACCGAAGTGTCCACCAGCCTCACCTGCATGAAGTTCATATATAACTTTTCCTACTTCATCTTTTTCCAAACAACGCATAAGAACACCATCAAAATTCTTTCGAAACAATACATCATTTATTAGTTGGAAAGATGCATATTTTAACCTGAGGGATCTTATGTTTTTAGGATCAATATGATAAGGAGTAGATCTGTGTGTTAAATAAATTTAATGTCATCATACCAAGAATTAACGACAACCTATGTATAGTTGACCTGTGTCTCGTTGTGATGATTTACAGTTCAGATGTTAATGACTTTTCTGTTCTTCAACTGAATTAGCCACTAGTTTACATAGGCCCTGACCTCTAACAATTTTGCAGGGGTTATTTCAAGGTCGTATTCTTGTAACGATGTCATCCAATTTTCCTTTTTTCACCTAGTTCTTTTTGTACCAATAATTTTCTCACAGCCAGGTAAGGAACGATGACTTTAGTTCTAGATTTTAGCAGATATGATCGGAAGTGTTTCACTGCTTTAAAAATAGCATACGCTTGTTGATCTATAGCTGAGTAATTCATTTCAGCCTCTTTGAAAGCTAAGCTCATGAAGGAAATGGGTACTTCATTGCCTTCAGTATTTTTCTCTGTTAACATAGCAACATAAGATCGGTCGAAGGCAAAGGTGTAAAGGGTGAAATCCCGAGAGAAATCAGGACTCATCAGGGAAGGAGCTTCAATTATTTCTTTTTTGATAGAATCAAAAGATTGACTTTCTTTGGGTCCCTAACTGTAATGAATATCCTTTTTAATTAAAATTTTCAAGGGTCTTACCATTTCTAAAAAACTTGGGATAAATCTTTTGAAAAAATTAAACTGGCCTAAAAAGGATTGCATGTATTTTTTAGAGGAGGGGGGGGGTTTGTAAATGGATTGAGTTCTTTCGGGATTGATGATCATTCCATCACTAGACACTATGAACCCAAGAATTTTTCCTTTTTCCACCACAAAAACTGACTTCTTAGGGTTGAGAGATATGTTGTACTTGCGGGAGGGTTCTAGAACAGTCCTAAGGTGAGACAAGTGATATTTATTGTTTTTGGAGAAAACAGTAATGCCATCAAGATAGACCACTACTAATTGGTTTATGAGGCCACAAAAATAAATATCCATTGCTCTCTAGAAAGTGGCCCCGGCATTTATAAGCCCAAAATACATCTTCCTGTAGGCATAAGTTCCCCATGGGGTACGAAAGGTGGTTTTTAACTGGTCTAAGGGAGACATGAGGACCTAGTTGTATCCCGAA
Source organism: Picea glauca (assembly GCA_000966675.3). Taxonomy (NCBI): domain Eukaryota; kingdom Viridiplantae; phylum Streptophyta; class Pinopsida; order Pinales; family Pinaceae; genus Picea; species Picea glauca. The sequence goes on along the minus strand of JZKD02S2418553.1, from coordinate 18,417 downwards.
AATCCATCTAATAGAGATAGTATTTCGGAACCAAATACCTGCTAAAGAATTTGTTCCATTGGAGGAACGTGATAGTTTTCTTTATCAGACGCTCGGTTTAAGTTACGAAAATCGACACAGAGTCGAATTTCAACACTTTTCTTTCTTACAGAAACTAGATTAGACACCCATTGTGTGTGTCTCACCAGAAAACTGATCTTTGCATTTAGTAATTTATTTAGTTCTTTCTTGACAATGGGTTCCAATTTCAGGTGCATATTTCTAAATTTCTTCTTAAATGGATGAGTTTGTGGTTTCATGGGGATAACATGTTGTATTATATTAGGATCGAATGTTTTCAAATCATCATATGTCCAGGAAAAAAAGTCCTTGAATTCTTTAAACAATTTTATAAAGGCAGATCATTCTTGCTCAAAGAATCTCATTCCCAAATTGATATTTTGAGGATTATCTTTAGTCCCTAGATTTATTATTTCATAAGTCAAGGAAGAACTGTCTGTTTTACAATTAACTGACCCTCTAAATTTATCATGCAAATCATAAAAAAATTCTAGACTTACAACGGATTTAGGAATAGAGTTTACCATATAAGACATTGATTCAAGAGATCTAGGATTTGATATTACTATGAAGTTGCAGAGGTTTTCATCATGAGTACCTTCATCGATAATTGCACCTTGGAAAGTGTCCTCCATATGAAAAAAGTTGATGATCTATTGGTCATCATCGAACACTCTCTAATTGGTGATGTTGTCTAGGATCGATTGACAGAACAATAATTCAATCTAAAATGCATTCGAAGAGAGACCTTCTGCAGGAAAAAGTTTAGAAGCGACATTAGCCAATAAATCAGCTTCGAAATTACTTAGTCTAGGAATGGAGTTGATGTTAAACATTGAAAAGTTTTGTATCAAACTCCATACCTCAGTTTGATCACTTCTGAGATGTGGTGGAAATCAATGTATGGAGTTTCTTACCTGCCTTACCTCGATTTTTGTATCCCCGAACACCATTAAATTTCTTACGTCCATATCCAAAACTTTCTTAAGCCCTTGTAGGAGTTCTTCATATTCGGCAATGATATTAGTGCATTCAAACTCTAATCGACAGGAAATGAAAGTCTTATTACCTGAGAGGTCGATGAGTACACATCTTGCACCGACTCCTTCTTTGGATTTGGATCCGTCAAAGTACAAATACCAAATTTGAGCTTCGTCAGCAATGTTTGACACACTTGGCAGAGTTGATGACTAAGTGCAGGTCATAAGTTCTGATTTTTGCCCGCGATCTATGAAGGGGGAAATTTCAGTCATGAAGTTACCGAAAAAAGTGTTCATTCCCTACATTTCGAATGAATTAGTGGATGCATTAAAAGGTTCATTCGTATCATTCAGATCCGTCACGGTATTCTTGAGATAGCGCTCACGGTTTATTTTGATTTTATTTGGCTGTCCATTTTCCAGCAACCACAAATGAGCCCAGTCTATGACAAAGTAACCATGCAGCTGCTTGAACAAGTCCCTGCTTAAAAATAAACCATAGACTTCTGGGATGTCAACAACAGTGATGTCAATAATTTGGTGAACCTTAGGATTAGAAGATAACCTAACCATAACATTCTTAAGTTCAATGATTACCTTAACGTTCATCTGATCGAGTTGAATGATTTTGAGACTAGAAAGTTGAACTTCTGCATTAATTTTTTTCCACACAGATAAAGGCATCACATTTGATGATGCGTCGGAATCCACCATGCAATTATGTACATTTCTATTGAAAATTTCAAAAGTTAATAAGAAAGGTGGGACTTTTTTATGAGTATTAACAACAAAATTCTGTTGATTTTTTGTCGCTGTCCCTGAAACAGTTTTATCTACATTTGATACAGTTTTTTCAGTTAGATCCCTTTTATCCGGAAGTTCGGATGTCATTTTAGCGGGGATCGTTTTGGTTGTTTTAGAACTGATTTATGCAGTCTTCTTGCTGCTAGGATCATTGTTCTTACTGTTTTCTGTGATATTTTGAATCATTTTCTGCAGAATAAGAGGAAATTTCAAAATCTTGTAAACATAAATATTAGCCCTTAGATTTTTTAGATCTCCAATCAAGTCATATTCTAAAACTAGGGCTGCTAAACTCTATTTTATTTCAGTTGGTTTCGACTATTTTGGAGGTACATTATTACTCATTTCAGAAGATGGTTTTCTCTGTGTTTTGCTTCTTGTGTTGTAAGGATGGATAGTTTCAAAGTTTTCTTGGAAAACACTGTTAGAGAAGAGCCCGAAGATATTGGGGGATGATTCCTCTTCTTCAGCTACTTCTTCCTCAACTACATCCTCGAAATTTTTAGGAGGGATAGAGTTATCATGTGCTTCAAGAATCGTTTGCAAAGTGTATTGTAAACTTTCAAAATTAAGACCTTAAGTGGTCAGATTTGGCCGATTGGGACGAAAAGGTTTTCTGAAAGGAGGTTTAAAACTTCATTTTCTTGAGGATGCCTCTTTGGGCGATCTCTTCAAGTATATGAATTGATTTGATAATATTTGGAAAGCCTTTTGCAAGCTTTCTAAGTCTAAACTTTCTGGTTGGGTTTTGGCTTGGGGAGGCCTAGTAAGGAATTCTATTTTCTTTTTAGAGGATGAAGTTGTTTCAGCCTCACTATTTAGATTGTCTTTCAATATTAATATATCCTTTTCAATTTGGTTTTCCTCCTCGAAGGCTTCCAACAATGTAGACATTTTAGACCTTTTAACCCAAATTGTTATATTATTATGTAAATATTTGGTGTAATATGCAACAATTAGACTCTCTGCAAGCATTGAATATGCAGGAATTCGATTATTTAACGTAAGGAATCTTTGGTTAAAATATTTTACTTTCTCCTTAGGGTTCATTTTTAGACTGGAGAATTCCATAACCAAGACTTCAGGAGATTTATCATCTCCAAATTTCTCTAAGAAACAAGTTTTGAATTTGTCCCAAGAGACAATGGTCTAAGGTTATTGGGAGAAATACCATGTGGAGGGATTGCCCTCAAATGTATAAGGAAAGAGTTTGCATACTACATCTTCATGCTCTACACTTCGGAGTCTAATGGCCAACATAAAATTCTTTATGTGATCTTCGGCAGATTGCTTAGAATTCGGATCAAATTTAGGTAACCATTTCTCTGGGTGCTTTGGCAATGGGTGTTGAGGTCCAGGTACAACCAAAACATCTTGATCGAGCCAGGGTCTGGCGGGATTGTTTTGGTTTTACATGGGTGTAGGTGGTGTCGAAGGATGAGATGGTTCAGACAAGGAACTAACTTTGTCAGATGATTATCCTCATAAAGAGGATGGAGATGAACCAAGTGGGGAAGGTGGGATAATAGATCCTCCAAATCCAACAGTAGGGGTTTCGATAGGATCTATAGTATTATGTCCCAAAGGGTTTAAAACAAGACCATTGCCTTCAAGTTGTTCTCGAATATCCGAGAAATCTAAAGGTTGATTGGGAGGCCTACCAGGTTATCTGATACGGGCCAAAGAAATGTGTGTCCTTATGAGTGACTAATGAACAATTTCTTGTACATTTGCCCCTTAAGGAGATGGTGTTAATGGTTCAACGGGAAACTCAATATTATCATTTGAGGTAGTTTTTGTTTCAGAAGTAACGTTGTTCTCCAAGCGAATGCGTGTTACTACAGGGGAGAGAGTGTGTAGGAGAGGAGACTTATGACTTCCATGTGCCATCAATTGCAATCAGGCCCTCCTTCTAGCACCATTTGTTGATGGGCGAAATTGATCGATCGTCGGCTGGAAGAACAAGTCCAGTTCAGGTTTTTCTAAATAACCGAAGTCATTTAGTGTAACTTGTTCTGACAGGTTTAATGGCTCCGTTGGCAAATCTAAAGTCCCAAAATAAAGATAAAGGGATAACTAACTAATGTTAAAAAAAATATAATATATATATATATATATATATACATACTCTAATATAACTATTGTAAATGTGTTTACGTAGAAAAAGAAAACATAAAAATCTCACTTATGAACAACATTTATAGATTTGCAAGTTTTACTAGAAACTTATGAAATTAAGGTGAAAATAATTGCTTTTGAGAAACAAATAAATAAAACACATTTAAATACTTTTTGTTTTCTTTTTATAAATCTAACAAAAATTGAATTAATTTAACTATGAAACACAGATGTACAGATGGTCAAAGTCGATCTACACTTTCTGGTTCCACTAATATATAAACGATAGAAATTGGAAACAAAGCAGCTAGCCTGATATTAGTTTGTCTGATGTGTTTGTGCCTCTATATAAATCAACAGCATCCAGCTGCCACACCTACGAGATAAATATGCAATAGACTTATACTGAAACTATTTTGAATAAATTCACTGAATGTATTGGCAGCCAGGATTTTAGAAATAGAATAGGGAACACACGTTAATTCCATGATCTTATGATCGTAAATAATTACAATAAGATAAATCTACATGTAATACATTCACATCATTGTTCAACTTAAACATCAAATAGAAATTATGATATTCAAATTGAAAATATGATCACAGTGTGAATATCTAGAATAACAAATTATGAACGATTATTTGTAACGGGAATATCTTGAAACACAACATATCATTGAGTCTAAAGCTACAAGACATATTAATGCATCAGGATTAAATAAAATGAAACATTAATAAAACAACATTAACAAAGGACTAAAGCCAAAATGTTGTACGTTGTTTCATTAAGTCTCGGGATATCATTCGTCCATATTTGGTTCCAGGCTATGATGCCTTTCATTTACAAAATAGAGAGTATTAAAGAGTTTTTTGAAATCTAAAATTTCTATATACTAAGATAGGATCAGATATCATAAGATCAAAACATTACAAATATGGAGGGCCTACAGCCACTCATGATCAATCTAAATCTTCAAAAATTTATGAAAGTTTTTTTCTATTTACAAAATAAACAAAAGGAGATACTAATCAACTAGATTGAACAAGTTCCATCCCATAATATCAGCATCATATATACCATGTCCTAAAAAATGAAATAGGAACCAATTAGACAATTTATTAACAACTAATTACTAAATTTTATATAAAAATGACTTGGCTACAGAATCGTGAGATTCCATAGCCAGTCTTATATTGGTAAAAGAAATCTAAGTTTAACTGATTTGATTTAAAAAATAGCATGACTGTAATAAGAGGGAAAAAATCGTTTTACCATTTAACCAATAACTAAACATGGATCAATATATCTCAGAATTTCTTATGGCCTTTACATTGTTTGCATTCTTTATCATAATGTTTCCTGTCTTTTTAAGATGCTTAGCTTGTCTCTGTTCATTTGCTCTGAGGTCATGAATTTATTTTATGAGTAATTCATTGTGGTTTGTGAGCACTTTAATTCTTTCTTTTAAATTGGGGATACCACTATAGTACCATTCAATCCAATCCAAGCACACCTCACAATGCACAGAAGGAGTGATCTGTCGAGGGAGCGTATAGTTGGGTGTAAGAATATCAACATTACTTGTTGTTATCCCTTGACCAATATTAATACCAATAAATCCCTTGCTACCCTCAAGGCACGGTGGAAGGTTGTTAACAAAGTTGTACGAATGATTAGGATTCGAATTATGACAATCTATATCTTCTTCTACAAGAAACTTTTCAATTTCGGGATCTGAGACCTCATTGATCTCGATCAAGTCGATCGAGCTCAAATGAGGCTTAGATCGATTCCTCAAACTTCTCAAGATTAGTTGATGTTTCTTTACTATCTTCATCCTTCGGTTATCTGATTTATTGACCCAGGGTTCATGTCATTCGGGGTTCCGACAAAGACTCTAAAACTATCGGCCCTCCTGGTAAACCAGAAGGCAACACAACACCCGGAAGGCATTGCGTAGTCTCACCTAAGATATATTGAAATGGGTGACTGTAAGACGTAGGTGTTTACATCCTAATACAGAGTAGGGGATAGGGGTTTCTTGATTAAATCCAGGTATCGTGAGATATAACGTAAACTACTTATCCCTTGAAGTTGCATACGTATATTTCATAGTCTAATTTAAGCAGAGTATAAACATATTCATAATGATGTACTAACTCATTCATTAAGCTTAACCATTAATTGTTGAAAGAAAGAAGAGACATACATACATTCAACATATTACATGATTATTACCATGGTTCACCCCCTCCTAGGCTATGTCCACAAAGATTTGGATCTTGGCTCTTTTATTATATCGGTCTTGTATTCCTGGCGCCACGCGCTTACAATTCTTCACAAAATTGGGTAACATCTATGTGAAGCAAACTATATCGCACCAAGATCCACAGCCTGTAGTCTAATCCTTGGATCTACCTTCCCTCATATATTCTTAGCTCAACATATTACAAAATTGGTTCATACAGCTAAAAACATTAAAGAACTACTAACAACTACTAGCAAGCCACACTATATGATACTTTTGTATCTATATTTATACATTTCAGGCTCTTTAGCCTTTTTCAAAATATTACCAAAACCCTAACCCTTCTTTCGTTAGGTATTTCTCACATATGTGTGGTTTTCTTCCTCCATCTGTCACTTTCCTTTGTGCACGCTTTCTTTCATCTGTGTGTGTTGTTATTTTCCCATTTGTTACTTCAGTTTTCTACACGCTTTCTTTCCCATGATC
>JZKD02S2418542.1:17312-28336 GCA_000966675.3 Picea glauca | reverse complement strand
CTCTTCACCTCCTCATAATTGTGCATCCCGAATTCATTTCACGTGAAATCATCTCACTTCTCTCTTTCTTCAAGTTGTGATCACTCATCTTCATTAACTCATTCTTCTTTTTATCTTGCATACACATAAACTCATCAAGACACATGAACATTCTCTACTTACTCTATCTGTTTTGATATATAGTATGGACTCTTCCTTTGTTTGTGTGGTCTGATTCACGTTGGCCTTATTAGTCTCCTCCTTTCTTTGACATCAATGAAAACAATATATTTCCAATCGGTGGTGCAAGAGAGGCAAAAGGGGGAGGAGGTGAGAAGAGGGAAAGGGTGGATGGGAAAGGGAGGGAGATACATGAGACCAAGAGATAAAATCATGAGGGGGTGGGTTGATATGGGTAAAGGGGGAGGAGGTGAGAAGAGGAGGAAAAATGTATAAAAGTGTGTGCATTCTTTAGAATGTGCACACTTTCCTAGAGTCCCTGGGAATTCTTTTCATTTCAAATATTTTGTAGGAAGGAGTCACAACTCTAGAAAACATGCTTTTTGAGTTGGTTTCCTTAGATATAGGTATGGGATGATAAGAGCAACATTTTCTCTACAATTATAATTTTTTTTTAAAGGAAATTACATCATTTAGGTACTCAAAGTTAGCACAGATGGTAACATATGCATTATATTTTGCATGAAAAATAACATACCATTGTTAGGAAAAATCAAATTTCACATAGTCATACACAATTTCTATAATGTGTGTGTGTGTGTGTGTATTTTCAGAAACCTAATTCATTTTCCTACACTTCATCTTTTTACACCATATTCAAATTCATTATGAAAATACCTTGAATCATCCCTCCAAATTAACAGATTGTTGTTTTTCCATGTTTGGAGTGTTGCTAACGCATAGAGAGAAATTATCATTATCTTAAAACCACCCCACTATGAAGTCAACCCATAGAGAAATGGCCTCACTATAACCATACACCATTGGTTGTGGGTTTCCCATCATGCTATGACACTGTGCGACATTTTCATGGTTGTGATATTTATCTTCTCAGTGTCATCTATATTGATCTAGATTATATTGAGAATGACATGAAGGTAGAGATATAACAAATAAACACACAGAGATATTGAAGGAACATAGTAATATAATAAAACTTAGACTTCTTAACGACTACTTGGAATACAAAGATTGTAAAATGCAAAGAACACAAGCTAGTTAGAATGGTGGTAGCTTATCTCTGAAGGGAGAGATGTGTCGGCTACGCTCATTCACAAGAAGATGATTATAAAGAGTATAAAAATTCCTTTTAACATAAAGAATCAATGAGAAAACCCTAAAAATCCAAAAACCTAACCCCAAAAGATGAAACTCTAAAAGGTTTGTGGGCCCCGATTTGGTTAGTTGATATGTCAACTTCTCGGGGGTGCAACTTTTGCATACAATTTATGTTTGGGGCACTTGTTACACCAATAGAAAAGTCTAGTCGAGGAGTACACATTCTTTTTTTCAGAACATGTTCCTATGGCTACATGCTAGGCATTTTCATGCCAAAAAAACATCGTTTAGGGCCTCAAAACGACCCTGAAAGTTTGGGACCTGAAAAAACTGTAGAAAACTGCCAATATGTGGAACCATTTTGAATTAGTGGAACAAGTGTGTGGCCACCATTATCCACCTAGATCATATATGTTCAACACTAAATTAGATCTATAGAGAATTAATCTATTCTTCCAATGATTTGGCATCACTCTTCCCTTGAGCAATGAAATTCTATGATTGATGTTGACCTTAAAGGTTTGTTTTTTGTGGGATCCTTCCTAAGGGTATATTGAAAGGGTAGATGGTGGTCATTTTATTTAAGGTGGATTGGGTCCATTATATTTTCTATTATTAAATAAGTTCCACTGAGTAGGTATCCTTGAATAAATGTGATGTGGCCTCATTAAAAAAGGCCCACTACATAGTTAACATTTGGTTATGATTGGTGTTTTCTAGCTAGCTATAAATAAGGATGGATCTCTCCTCGGGAAGCATATATCAGAGTATATTGTATTTGATCTTAGTTCATCGAGAGGTTTCCCCCTTGAAGAGGAAAGCGAACATGAGTTGATCCTTCCATAAAAGGATCATTGTATGGTGTTTCCCTATATAAGGGTATTTTTATGTATGAAGTAAAGGGGGATTTATATATTTTATAAATATATTGTTTGTGATTCAATTTTAATGGTTAAGAATCATAACATTTTTCCTTTAAACATGCCTAATCTGTAAGACAAATAACCATATGCTTACTAGGGAAAACTTTGTTAAAAAATATATAAAGTGGGTTACGATTTTTTTACACTACTTCTAAAGATATTCATTGATCATGCTCTGCACAACACCAATGTCTAATATCACATATCCAATAGAATTGGTTTCTAATGATATTGACTGAATATAAAGACATAAATGTGTGAATCATTTCCTTTGAAACTTAAAGTATGCCCACACTGAAATTTTCTTGTTTTGTAGACCCATTATACCTCACTTATACTTGCAAAGAATTCACCCAAAAATTTCTCACAAGTCTTCAAAGTGATCACGAAAAATTTGTGTTCATAAATGTGGACTTCTTAGTGGAACTGAAGTGTTAAGTTTCTAAAACTTTGAACCAATATCAATGTTATGATTTTTTGTAAATTGGAATCTTTAAATCAATTGATTATGAGTTGTAAGAGTATATACTTATTAATGGATTGTGTAACATCTCTAAGTTTTTTTGACAAATAATTGCTTTGATACCATGAATCCAATCCAGGATGGATTGGTCACTTAAAATTCACATTGCCTTCACTGTGGGGCCAATGGTCAAAACTATGACTTATGTAAGGGATCCAAGATGCCTAGCCACAATAGATTGGTTAGCTCTTATGTGTTATATGAAGAAGAAGTGAATAATAATGCAAAAAACATTATCTATTGTGGAAGCATGTCATTGGAAAATAATTTTTAAAAAACATAATAAATTATTTTTAAAACATAACAAAACATAAACATGTAGAAAATAAAAAGAGAGACAATAAGTCTACAGAAGGAAATACAATAAGGCCAAAATATATGCACAAAATGCATTCACACATGTACCATAAGAGATGTCTCAAACTATGCAATTAAACTATGAAATTATATTACCATTACAAGATAAAGTAACAATAGAGGATGTTATTCATTCCTCTAGAGGAGGTGCTCTGATACGATTCGGGTTTCACTTCTGATCGCCTTAGTTTCCCCTAACATGGCCGCTCCCGGAGGAGGGGAGTCGTCGCCCCCTCCTTCTCCTGCTACTTCCTTTTGCAATATTCTGGCCTCCCAAAGCAAGAAGCTCCCTCCTGCTGAACCTCCAAGTTTCGTCAAAAAGATCAACTCAATCCCATAAATTGAACTACCCCCAGATCACCCAATGAGGGTATCAATTTCCCTCTCATATTGCGGACTGGTAGGAAAATTCATGGGGCTCTGGCCGTCAGCCTGAAATACTGACAAATGAATCCAAAGGAATTCGAGACCACTGATCAAAAACATTGTAACCTGCTATGCGGTGGGAAGAGGATTCTTCATCTTTGAATTCATCTCCCAGGAAGATAGAGATATCATATTCAGGAACGAACCGTATTTCATGGGTACTCAAGGGCTATACTTGAATCGATGGACTCCGAGTTTTGATCCTGCAATAGAAGTACCATAGGATGTTCTAGTTTGGGTTAGGCTGCCCAATCTACCAATCCACTGCTGGAATCCCTCTTCACTCCAGGAAATCAGAAACAGGTTGGAGAAATACATTGACAGAGTAGACTCTAAAGATCAATACTCATCTGCGCGAATCTGCGTGGAAGTTGACCTATATATGGGGCTCCCATAAGCGATCAAACTCAAGGTTAGAGAATGGAAGCATTGCCAGAAGATTGACTATGAACAACTCCCTTTCAAATGCAGGGGATGCCATGAATACGGTCACTTCCAAAGAAACTGCCCTAAAAACCCAAACAAGGAGAAAGAAAATGGAGAAGGCTGGCAATAGCCAAGAAAAGGGAAAACCACCTCCAAAGCTAAAGGTCCAAGGAATGAAATGACAGTCCCCCCATAGGCCAAGGAACCAGGAAATAAATCAGATTCAGGGGTAGAGAACACATTTAGAATATTGGATTAGGAACATGCAGAGAAAACAGTAGAAGAAAAATCACAGGAAGTAACCCCAACCTAAGAAACACCTGAGAAATCGCACCCTGAAACCAGAGAGATCCCTACTCCAACAAGAGAAGAAGACCAAGAAAAATCCCCCCCGGGAAAGGAAGAAAACCTGGACATAGAGGAAGGAGAGGTATCCTCAGAAAGAGATTACAAAGGTGCAAGTGATGCCCTGATCACACTAAAGAAAACATGTAGAGGACAGAAATCCAAGAAAGAGGAAAGAGACAAAGAAACCTACAAATACATTCTAAAAGGATTGCAACCAACAATCAGGCAACTAATCAGTGTAAGATAGACCAGGAAGAACTCCAAGGCCTCTCAAGGAGGCCACTCATCCCCCCAAGGTAATCCATGAAACTAACCTCCTGGAATTGCAGGGGATTCGACAGGAAAAGGAAAGAAGAAGCACTTAAAGACATCATAGGAACCTCAAAATCCAATATACTTCTCCTCCAGGAGACTAATATGGATAGGCGAGACTTTCTCAATGCAACATCTGCCCTATGGAGAATAAACCAAGGGAAAGCAGAAAGCGCAAGAGGTGCCTCAGGTGGGATAGGCACCCTTTGGAACACTATGAAGTTTGAATTGATCAACTCTGAAATGAGCATGCACTGGATCCACACCAACCTCCTTCACAAAGAAATGGGTCGTCTGGTAAGTCTCTTCAATATCTATGTACCAGTCCTTTTGGCAGAAAAAAGAAATTGTTGGGAGACCCTAAAAGACTACTTACTGCAAAATGATCTTGACAATATCATCATTGGGGGGGACCTAAACGTGACCCTAGATTCAAATGAAAAAAAAGGTGGCTCCATAGTGCAAGACCCAACAAGAGAATGGGTAGAAGACTTAATGTCAGATTGGGATCTAGAAGATATCAAACCCACTAAAGGCAAATACACGTGGACAAATAAGAGGATAGGACCAGGGCATATAGCTGCAAGGCTAGATAGATTCCTCATCCAAAGATCCTTCTTACTTCTGGGCCTCACTCCCACTTCTTCGATCCTCCCGCACAACATGTCAGATCAAAAACCAATCCTATTAAAAGTATCTTGTGACATGAATCTTGGGCCTATTCCATTCAAATTTAGCCCAATTTGGATCCAAGATGATGGTTTCCTAAATCTAGTTACCAAAGTTTGGAATGACACAGTAAGAGGCTCAACCTTCTATGTGTGGGAATAAAAACTTAGAAGATTAAAGACTGCGCTAAAAGCCTGGGAAAAAGGTCAATCAAATTCGATTAAAACTCGCCAAGAAGCTCAAAAGAAGCTAGGGAATCATCAACTGGAAATGGAAAATCATGAAATTACACAGGAAATCTTGCAATGAGAAGACCAACTTCAAAGGAAATGGCATCAAGCGTGCCAAGAGGAGGAAAATTACTGGAGACAGAAATCCAAAAGCCTTTGGTTGGAAGTAGGAGATAGAAACATTAGCTACTTCCACAAACAAGCTGAGGCAAGGAAGCAGCTTAAGAAACTTACTTAAATTCAGCTTCAGAATCAAACAATCACTGACTCTGAAAACATTAAAGAAGCCACAACTGAAACCTTCGAAAATCTCTACACAGAACCACAAAGAACTGTTATAGACCCCAAAGAGTATCCTCTCTCTCTTGTCCCAAAGCTCATCCAAGAAGACTTCAATAACAGTCTAACAAGGGAAGTCACCTAGCAAGAAATAAAGGAATCACTTGACCAAATGAACCTTGACAAAGCTCCAGGACCATATGGATTCATAGCTAGATTCTACCAACATAGCTGGGATATAATAAAATTAGATCTAACGAAGCTGATACGAAAATCTCAGACTTGCAGCAAACTAGGAGGTGGAGCAAACTCAGCCTTCCTGGTGCTGATCCTGAAATAAAAAGGAGAAATAATCTTTGACAGGTTCCAACCAATCTCCCTTCGCAACACAATCTACAAAATCCTCACAAAAGTTATATCCAAAAGAATTAAAAAAATTCTCCCTATAATCATCCTGGAAAATCAAGGAGGGTTTATTAAAGGCAGACACATAGTAGACAACATCATCCTAGTACAAGAGGCTTTGCACTCAAGTATCTGGCTAAAATACAAAGGTATGATAATAAAACTGAATCTAGCCAAAGCGTTTGATAGAGTAAGGCATAATTTTTTATTTAAAGTCATGGAAAATTTTGGTTTCACCCCAACTTTTGTGAATTGGATAAAAGATTGTATTGGGTCTCCCTGGATATCCCCACTAGTGAACGAGAGGGAAACTAAGTTCTTTCAAGCTTACAAAGGACTCCGACAAGGCTACCCCCTCTCTCCCCTTCTCTATGCAATCCAAGATTCAGTGTTGAGCTTCCAATTGGACCACTGCCAAACTCATAACAGCCTCCATGGCTTGAGAATAGCGCCAGGGGTAAAGGAAATAAACCATACCCAGTTTGTGGATGACACATTGCTAATGGGAGGAGCGAGCTTACAAACAACAAGGAAATTAAAAAAAAATTTAGATGCATACACATAAATCTTAGGAAGCATCATAATCCTTACCAAAAGCAATATCTATGGTTGGAATATAATGCCAAACAAAATGCTGGAGATATCCATAATACTGGGAATGGAAGGCTGTACCAAATGGGATGCCTATAATTTTCTGGGAGTCCCAATTTTCAACTCCAACCCAAGAACCTCACAATTTAATTTGTTGATCGACAAGTTAAAAAACAAAATAAACTCCTGGGGAGCAAGTTGGCTAAACTTGGCAGGTAAAGTGGTCCTAATCAAAGTTGTTCTAGCCAGCATTCTGATCTATCAAAACTCCCTACTTTTGGCCCCTTCCTCCATATTACAGAAAATTGAAGCATTGCTCAGAAGATTCCTGTGGGAAGGCGAAAAACAATCAGGGAGAAAGCTACATCTAATAAGCTGGGAAAAAATCTCTAAGCCAATATCAGAAGGAGGTCTCAATCTCAAAAACAATTATGTTCAAAATCTAGCGTTAGGGGAAAAGATTCTTTGGAATCTAATCATTGGGAATGCAACTTGGAGTAAAAAAGAACTATGGAAAAAGTACTTTCATGGGCCAAGGGAAAGATGCCTTGATCGCCCAGCTTTAGAGATGAGAGGATCCCCAATCTTCTCGCTCTGCCAAAAGGTGATGCCCCAATTTAGCCCTCTTCTCACTTGGCTACCAGGAAATGGGAAAAAAATCATCATTTGGAAAGAATCAATCATGGGAGACCCCCCCCTTGGATTGAGACAGGATCTAGAAAGACTTAAATAGTGGATGAGCACTCAAAATTTATATACTCTTTGGGACATCTCAATCTGGGGAAATGATGAGCACAAGTCGTGGCTAAGATGGGAGATTAAAAACAAACCTCCTGATTTAGAAGAGGACTGGAACAATCTGAAGCTCTGCCTCCAAGGGAAATCCCCACTTAAAGAAATGAAAAAGGAGAAAAGAGGATGGGGAGCAAGCTCTGGGATCTACACCACTACAATAGGGTATCAACTCACAACCTCCCTCCCCAATGTTCCCCCAAATACAGCTATTTGGAAGACAATTTGGACCTTCAAATCCATCCCAAAGATTGATATGTTTGTTTGGACCTTGGCACACAGAAGCATACTAACTGGAGAAATCCTAAGAAGAAGAGGATGGGAAGGCCCCCACATATGTCCTCTCTGTCTGCAAGAAGAGGAAACCATAGACCATCTGCTACTAAGCTACACCTATTCCAAAGAAGTCTGGCAGTTGGCTTTGGGATTGCAAAACGACTTAGTCATACCCCAAGAGACGAGCAACCTACTCCAAAATTGGAGCTCCATCTGTCCCTTCTAGACCGAAAAAAAGGGCCAAATCTCCACTCTTTGGAGAGTCCTCACAAAATTTATCCTATGGAAAATTTGGCTAGAAAAAAATAATAGATTATTCAGGGAAGTTAAAAGTAGCCCAGATCACATTGCAACCAAGATAAAGGCCTATTTTGGAAAAAGCACTCCCCACTTCTGCAAAGTAAAGAACTCAAAACCACTAGAGCAGAAAGAGGAACAATGGATGGCTCAGTTTAAACTTCAAGATCAGAGGGGGAAAAAAGATAATAAATCTTTCCAGGAAGTCTAGGAAGTTTGGAAGGAGAAGAAAGATTTCAAAGAATCGAAGACAAAGAAAAAAAACATATTTTTTCCTTTGACGGGGCCTCCAAAGGGAACCTAGGCTTGGCAGGCAGAGGAGGGGTTCTGGTAAGTCCCACAGGCTCACTGGAAATAAGTTTTGCCTGGGGACTCGGAACTGAAAGTAACAACATAGCAGAATCCCTAGCCCTCTGGCAAGGGCTCAACCAAGCAATCAGCCATGACATTCAAGATCTTTTAATAATAAGGGAATCTCGGTTAGTAATCAAAGCGTTAATCTAGTGTAGCAAAGTCAAAAACGCAAAACTCCAACACCTCCTGGAGAAAATCCATCTCCTCCTTGGAAAATTTTGTTCTTATAAGATTTATCATGTTTTACGGAATCTAAATATGCCAGTAGATGCCGAGGCCAATAAAGGCACCCTCTTGAATGTTGGAATCTTACACCTTAATGGAAAAACGTCCCAAATGGATCTACCCTGACTCTAGGGGGAAATTCATAAAGAACTCATAGGCACGAACTGGAAAGGGGAAAGAAGCATGACATAAGGCAACGAGAAAATCCAAATTGCTACAAGACAAAGGCGCTACATGACAAAGAAAGTGGTCACAAGAGACAAGCAAACTCATCATTTGGGCGTTGAACTTTTGTGGAAAGGAGATAGTTTTACAGGTCACCCATGCCTCCCATATCATGAGAATCATCTAGGGGAAATGAACTGGGAGGAGTTTGAGCTTAAATTGGGAAGCAAGGACGCTCCTCTCCATACCAGAAGCACGAGGAGGTAGCCAAGACAATCACGTATAGGTTCAAAGACAAATTTTGAGAGGATTGCGTGTAGGAGTAGAACATCAGGTGAAGAGAAGGCGATGATGAAGATTGCAGCCAGTTCAGGAATCAAGCCCACTATAGAAGATAGGTTGAATGCACTGGAAGGCACCCTAGAAAATATCAAGCAAATATTGAACCACCGACTGGATTTTCTAGAAAATTTGGATATAGATGTAGGAAGGTGGTTGGAGATGTTGGAAGGAGACATCACCACAATGAAATTTGAGCTCACAGAGGAGCTAGGAAAAMTGCGTAAAGAGCTCAAGGATCCCAAACAAGAATTTGAGGCCAGAGTAAGCCAATTGGAGGAAAAAATGGCCCAGTTGAACAAGGATTGGAAGCAAGACCCAAAGTAGTTGTTTAGTTTCCCAAAGCTAGGAAGGGAGCTCTGTAACACCTCAACGAGGCAGGCGTTTTGTATAGAAGCCTCCGCTGTAAATAAATTTTTAATGCATCTGGTTTGTAATCGACTAGTAGAGCATGGCTCACTATACCTTTAAAAGAACCAGTGGCTTTGCCATTGTCTCTTTTAATCAAAATCCATTAACCACTTTTGTCAAAAAAAAAAAACAATAGAGGCAATGATGAAAGGATGGAATGCAAATACATAATTCTTTAATATTATTTAATGACCTAAAACCGCAATATTTTAAGACAACATTTTTCATCTAAAAACATGTTAATTAAATATTTAAACATGGCTCTAAATATATTAATGACTCTAAATAAATCACAATCTCATCCTTGTAATTCATCTATCTTATCTATCTAAGTGAACGCTTGGATAACCGATTCAATGTTTGATAACAACTATAAGTTATTAGTTATGAGGAAGAAAATTCAAAGAAAATACATTTTTTCCCTTTCTTAATTCTTACTAGTTACATATTTTTGACACTACCTTAAGGGCTAAGTGTTTTTCAAACTAGTCGCCTTACTTAGTTTTTCTCATCATTTTAAAAGGATTTCTTATTCGAAAGAGACAATCCAAAACACATTTGCAGTAATACTACTTTCTCAAAGATTAAATAGGTGAATAAATTTTGAGAATGTAGATTTCTAGAGTTATTCATAATGCTTTTTTGAGTTTTCGTGTAATATTATGAAACGTGAAACGTTTCCTAGTGGCTGATCCACCCATCATCTTCAATTTGTTACATCTATTCCCCCTTATTATTCTTTTGGCCTTCTTTATTTTATATAGATTAATATTTTTCATAAACCCCCCTTTACATTGCTTCTTGATCTTTCATCAACACTAATTATTTCTAGGAATATTAATCATTTATCTCTTAGGTATCTTCCTTATTATTTTATTTTGTTTATTTTACTCTATTATCTTACAATCAATAGCCTCTATTACTCACACAATGGTCCCTTAATATTTTATTATTTTTAATACAACAACTTCTTCTTATTTTGTCTTTATTTTCCATATTCTCACAATGGATATCAACTCCTATCAAGCTTCACGCTATAAATGCAAACCCATCACTCCTTTCTAATATGTTTTAAGTGTGTCCCTGATGATGGGTGGAGTGTCCACTCAAAACATTGGAAATTTCATAATATTACACACAGTTTATCTCAAGAAAACTCAAACAACATGTAAACAAATGTTGAGTTTAATTCAATAAGGTATAGACATTTGGATTTTAAGCCATGACTGGACATTTTGAGTTCACATTGTACGAGGCACACTTTAGAATGTGTGTGTGTGTGTGTGTGTGTGTTTAATTTAATAAGGTATGGACATTTGGATTTTAAGCCATGGATGGACATTCTAAGTTCACATTGTGCAAGGCACACTTTAGAATATATATATATATATATATATA
>JZKD02S2418520.1:0-20861 GCA_000966675.3 Picea glauca | reverse complement strand
TCAAACCAAACCATTTACATCAATGACATATGATCCAACAATCTCCCAAGTAATCAAACCATTGGCATCAATGACAAACCATTGGCATCAATGAAAACATGATCCAACAGGCTTCTTTCTTATCTCGCTTGCACATTGGTTTATATAACATATGTTGGAATTGAGTAGATTTTTGTAGTCATACCTGTCTATTGTGGTTTACCCTGGCCATAGAGAGTTTTTCCCTCGTAATAGAATTGGCGACTCCACTGGGGAGAGATCTTCTTTCTAAGGGTTGAAGTACTTTTTCTCCTTGCATTTATCTTTTTCCTTTGTGTTTCTTGTCGTATCACTACTTGACCAATTCTGTTCACTCTGGGTCTAAGTTTTCAGCCTTTTTACCCTTACCTGGCCTTGTTTTCAAGCCTGTACGCCCTATTTCCTTGACAGTCGCGTACACACGCATGCTGTCTCACTGAGAGTTGCGTATATACTCTATGTTTTCCTGAACAATCATGTACACCTTATTTCCTTGCTTGGTAGCTTGGTTTGGTGGTTTTTGGGTGGGATTTGATGATTGCTAAGCCTTCTTAGGTCTCTGTAGTGCATGTTGAGCTTCTTTGGGTTGACAGGAAACCTGTTTGGAGTTGAATTTTTGGGCGTAGTATTTCTCATCGTTTTTAATTTTTGATTTGTCCTTGAACTCTGGGTTCTTGCTTGGTATTCTGCTTGAGTCATTCCATTTATACACAGTAGAATTTATATATCAGGTTTCTTTTCAATCCATGCATTTTCTCTTTAATATATTGAAAATACAAAAAAAAGGCATTTTACATTGCTTGGCATTTTTTTCTTCTGAATCTTTATCATTAGCTTAGTGCAGATAGTGAAAGATTGCATTTTACTTCTGAATTGCAGAGTTGAAATTGAAAATTGCACTGTTTTTTATACACATATCATTCATTGAAAAGTTAAAATTAGACTTTGCATCATATTTATATTTATTTTCTTGCAGAGTCATAATATCACGAGTCTCACTTCCATACCCTTTTGAGTAATCACGACCAATAAAATTTATGCTTTAAACTAAAATTGATTAGTCGTGATTTTATTTTTAGGGTGCACAAACTAGTCTAGGATTTAGTGCCTTGGGATAGGATTTTGTGAGTAAACTTCTCCAAGGAAATTAAATCAACATATGTGTCTAAGACAAGGAGTTGAGAAGTCCATTGTATAATTGGTAATATTAGGAGGCTCCGCTCACACCCGAGTTAATCACGAGGTCGTGCGAAGTTAGTTGAAGGGATAACCCTCAAATACTCACTTAGCGTCAAAGATATTTCTGTGGATTTATTCATATTCGGGGATCTTGCTAGTACCCATACCTCTGTGAGCGGAGATGCTTTCAAGGTTTCGGGCTTTTCTACCCTGCCCATACGATAATCCAGACTTATTTCTGCTCGCCTGTGCATTGGTTATACAATGGTTTATTTGTTGCTTGACTTAGGTATCTCATAGGTTACTTGCAGGGGTTATTCTGCTTGTACCCTGGGTCAGATAGGGTCGGACAACACACAACCTTTATGGAGGATTACCTCTCCTAGGGGATCTGACTGACTGGTTTTTAAGCCCACGAGTGCCCCTATAATTGATTCTGTTACCACCAAAATTTAGCGGGGAGTCTCAGGTCCCTCTTGGATGAGACATACCTTCTTTAGCGAGGGAGGCCACTCAACTTTAGCTTGTTTTCATGCATATTGATTGTTTGACTTTTGGTATGCTCTTTGACTACTAGTTGGCCTTAGAAGTGTCTTTTGGGTGTCATCATCATGGATAGTGGAGTTTCTTTTTCTCCCTCGTTTACTGCTACCCATCCCATGATACTGACTCATTTCATGGGGACGGATCCTTCTGCTTTTCACAATGGTTTGAAAAAGTATAACACTCAGTATGCACCTTGGGTCTCTAGTCATTTTTCTGTTGATATGCCTTTACCCGTGAAATCCTCTCCCTGAACCACATATATTAATCCTAGCATTAGATCAGGGGGCACCATGGCTCCATTTCCTACTTCTTTATTTGATATGAGTCATGTCCCCATGGGAGGTTGGAACCTTCCCCCTTATGGATCCAATGGTATCTATGGTCTTCCAGGAACCAGTGCTCAGATGGGTGCTTATCCCACTTATTACACCCCAGACGAGTATCTTTCATTTGCCATGTCGGTTCCGTCGAACACTTTTTCCATGACAGGCCCTCAAGTACCTCCAGGTATTTCGTATGGGGAAAATCAATTTTATGGTTCGGGCTACCCTCTTTACGGGATCCCTTTACAAGGGGGAAACATATATCATCACTCGAATAATTCTTATCCTACCTCGGTCTCTTCGCAGACGTCTATGATGATGCCCATCCAAACCTCTTCAGACTGTTTTGGCATAAGCCACCACCTTTCTGGGTAGGGACAGGGGTTACACCAGGATCCTTCCTGACCTGCAAGATTTCAAAACCAATATTTCCCTAGACCTTGGCATCAAATGCCACAATCTACTGCTATCCCAGTCACGGTCAATCATACTGGTGCTCCATCACCAACCTCTGCTAGTCATGTTGGAGATGGGTCCACATTTTCTACAAATTATGTCGACAACTCACACCCAACCTCTACCAATTATGTTGGGGGCACCATCCTATTCACCCCGAATCATAGCCATGCCACATCTCCAACCTCTATTCATCATATAGGAGAAGACTCTCTTACCTCTACTATTCATGACGAGAGTGTGTCACCAGCTGTTGTAAACAACGCTGGGGGCATCGAGAGGCCTAGACGTCTCAGACATAAGCCTAAATTCCTTTACAAAACTTGTGAAGGAAGTCATTTTACGCGTTTGTGTCCGGCTATTGCCGAGATACCAGAAGCATGGATCTCTCCAAAGGGCCCATCAGATTCTGAGACATCTATGGTTTCCCCACACCCTGTCCATCCTTCGATCAACACAATACTTTCTTCTCCCAACACCACCCCCATTGTCGAGGGTGATGTGTCCTCTATCCCTATTGTCATGGATCCTCTCTAGACTAGGTATGAAGAGGTGGTCATACTGGTGCAATCTCTGGTCAATTCCACTCTCCATGTAGAGAATGATGCAATCTTCAGTCGTGTCATCAACATTCCTAATCCTACTCCTTCTGAACGAGAGAGATTTATTCTTCCCCCGAATTCTCTCCCTCCAAGTCTTGACGAGGTTCCCTTCGATTAGGATGACCTGATGGGGCATCCCATACCCCCACGTATGTATTTTCCATTAAGAGACATTATTCGAACCATCACGGAAACTATATACTCCATTAGCACTTTCTCCTCCTCAACTTGGAGAGCTTTGGGTTTTCCCACGATTTTGTCAGCTATCCATAAGATACCGACTTTCTGCAGAGGACCGATATGGGAGCCTTGGCCTCCCCCTTTACATGTTGATTAGAACAACATAATGAGTCTTAATTAAGCTCTTTTTCGACTCGTTTAAAAAATGAAAAGATTGCCGAGTGGTTTGTCCCTTTCACACTCGTTAAATTGGATTTGAAAGGTCATGAGTCTTAGTTAAGCTCTTTTCCGACTTGTTACCAAAAATAGAAAAGATCGTCGAGTGAACTTGTCTTTTTCACACTCGTAAATTGGATTTGAAAAGATGTCTATTTGGCACAAGTTTATCACTTTTTCACACCAAGTAGACTAAAAGACATAAAAAAGGACATTTTTTGGCGTTAAGTTATGATTGCATCTCATGCCCTCGCTTGTAGTATTGAGCCTTTAGCCAGTTCTTGCTTTGCGTTATAAACCGTTGCCTAAGCAATTTTTGCATCCTCAACCAAGCAGAGCCTTGTTTATATCCTTCTCCATTTGACACCCTATACCCTGAAGGGAACATCACTCCGAGTGTCCATCTCCTGAATGCATATCCTTTCATTGAGCATAGGTACGTTCCACTGCTGGAACTAGTTTTTCTTACTTGCGACACTCGTTTCCTCCTCTGTGTCATAGCATTCATTTGTTATGAAAAAACAAAAAAAGACGGTCGGGAAGGGAGCACTATATTATAATTGGCAGCAGTCGTGTCGCCTTTGAACAAAACACAAAATTATTGAGTGCTTGTGTCATCATAATTTTGGGTTTAGCATGGACTTAGGAAGCTGATATCGTTATAAAGTTTTTCTCTACCGACTGGTTACTCTTCCAGTCCCTATAGAGAACATTATTGATGCTTCCTGCATAAAATAGTTACATCATTGAGTCTATGCTGCCAGAGTCTACCACATGTCTCATGCTCTTGTTCAAAGGAAGTCTATCAACCTGTGTCGGCCATTCCTCAAAACTCTTGACTTTGCATGTCGTCCATACCCTCAATTTGTCTCATAATCACATGATACTATGGTCTTATCATGCACCTTGGCCCTACTTTCATCATTGGTAGGTCACCTTGAACCCAACAGTCAACATTTCATCATTGGTCATTGGTTGGGTGGTTTCCCTTGTGTTCGACGGCAAGAAATTCATTCACACTTTGGGATTAATGCAGTGTCTTGGATGCCATTAGCCTTTTGGTGGTTTCCTCATCTTTGTTAGTAGTTTTCATCATTGGATTCTATTCAAAGGGTCTTTTTCGTGCACCGCTTGCATTTGGAACACACGAAAGATGCACAGGGTCGTTGGTTCGTGAACATGTTCTTCGTCCGATCCCCACCAAATTATGAAGCTCCTGCTTTGTTCCTCGTGCTGACTGATGAAAGATGCCTTAATGCTCTCCTTTCAGCGGGTCTCTTTCCATCGACTTCAACTCATTTATTATGTATATGTGACCTAGAGTTTTATGAGTACCTTGAGACTTGCAATCATTAGTGGCAGGCTTTCTAGCCATTGACGGATGGGAATACATCAATGTCTCCTGATCAATGTATTCCTCAGGTGTTTGACATCAACTCCTTTATTCACACTTGTAGGAATGTGCTCGGTGCCTTGATACCTACTTTCATTATTGGTAGGTTGTCTCGCGTTTGTTAAGGATATACCTCAATGACTGGTAATCAAACGATGTCTCATTGTGTTCGACCTCAACTCCTTTATTCACATGATGCAGACTTGCTCCTTTGGCGGATGTGTAGAAGACTTGAAGACATCACTATGTGGTCGCAATTTTCCTGAGCTGTTGCTTCCTTTTCATTAGACCAACACCTATTTGACTAGAGTCATCATGGGACATCAGATTATACTCCATCGTATACAAATATCTTCAGATTGGTTTTGATATTGGTTATACTGGGCCTTGTTCGTGATTATGACAACTTTTGGCATATAACCACATTTGTATTTGCCTATTCATGGTCACAGACACATATTTCATATATTTTCCACATGGATCTGCATTGTATTCTATTGACAACCATGTATGTAAAGTCAACACATAATGTAATGAGCAACTAGTCTTTCCATCTAGGTTTACACCACTCCACTTCTAGGTTATTTATAATGTATTTTTGCCATCACAGATACTCCTTTGATCTCACACATTAGGGGGCATATGTTATAGCAAGATTTGCCTCACCATTCCTATCTTGCATAGAGGGCCTTTTTCCATTTCCCTATGCAGACTTGTCATCCTTTTTTGATGAATCCGAAGCTAAAAATACATATTTTTTCACATATACGTGCCCTATCTATTGTACAACATGTGTATACGTAGGTTGCTCCACTACAACCCGCATACATCGATATTTGTGCCAGAAAATACAAAAATGAAGTAGGGTTTCCATGTCACGAAAAGAGATCTCTGATCCTTGGCCTTCCATATACTGGAAACATTTCGACTTGACCCTTCAGTTTCATTTTGAAGGCTATAAGAGCACAATTCCGAGCTATGGAAAAAATGAGAAAGCATTCAACTTTGAGAGCAAAGTTACTCTGGAAAAATTACTTCATATTGAGTCTGCATCCCTTTGTCCCTCAAGTTTGAACACAGTGCTTAGCCCCCAAGCTCTTTCCCTATTGTTGAGAGAACCTCATTGTCTCTTTTCTATGAGCTTGCCTTTGGTGGAGGATTGAAGTGGTGGAGACCCAATTGGAAGGAACTTGGTTTCTTTGTTTCGAACCGTGTTGACACAGAAGTCTGTAATGTTTTCACTTATGCTGATCATTTATTAATAGAAATACTCCTTTCCTGTCCAATTGGTATCGTGCAAATATATGATTATTATCCATGGGCATATTTGTAATGTTTATTAATGGATTATGCTATCTAATGTGCTAACCCCTTTATATAATCACTATATACTTGCTCTGCTTGTTTGTTGAGAACTTGTTGTAGGTATAAAGTTTTGGGTCAAAGTGCTCAACAGTGGAACATCATCAAACGTTGGAACGAGGTAGGATTCTTTCTTATCGCGCTTGCACATTGGTTTATATAGCATATGTTGGAATTGACTAGATTTCTGCAGTCATACCTGTCTGTTGTGGTTTACCCTAGACATAGAGAGTTTTTCCCTCGTAACACAAGTCACCCTCGATATGGGGCTAGCAATCCATTAAATAGGGTGGTCTCTCACTATCCACTCACAACTCAAAAACTCCCACAACCCACCATCATTCTCCAACAATTATCCCAATTTTCCACCAACTCTCTTCCTCTCAACCTGCCCAACCCAAGGAATGTATCCCTTCACTGCTCTCAGCCCATCGAGCATCCCATTTGTTTATCGGGGTCTCTCTGGTACAGGTAACCAAGAATCTCACTACTGGGAAACTAAAGAAAGATTGTTGCTAGGAAAAATAACAAGAAATAAAAGCAACCACTTATTGCTCTAGTGCAACTCTCACTTGAGTTCACTCTTTAGGATTGACAACCTAGTTCTTCTGCAATCCTGAAAACTTGCTTCTTTTGTCTTCAACTCCATAAATTCTCCAGAATTCACCCTCCATTATTGCTCCAACTAAGATGCTCTTCTTCCCTGTTTTCTACTTGTTGTTCATGCAGAAGCATGACTATCCAAAATTTATCTTCCTTCCCATACAAATTTCCTCTCTTTTCCCCAATCAAGTTGAATCCCACACTCCCCAATGTTGATTAAACTTCAGCCCCATTCTCACAATAACTATGCGATGTGACTTCTCACACCCACCCTCTTACATGCATTCAATGAATGGCTTTGGGAACACTCCACAACAAAATAGAAAGTTCACTCAAAACTTTAAAATCAGGAAATTTTTTTTGGGAATTAAACTCATGAATAAAACCCCCTTTCTAGACTCCTCCTATCTTGTGTATTAACCAACCCCCATCTCTATCAATGTCCCCTTGCAGTTAGCATCACATTTTATTATTTTTAAAATTCAGAAATACAATTCACATATACATCGCTTGGACACAACCATACATTATATCTACATCAAGCATTAATTAAACTGGGGATTATATCGAGGACGTTACATTCCCCCTCCCCTTAAAATGTCACTGTCCTCGATGGGCAACACTGTGCCATATACATGCATAAATTTACATCATAATACCAAGAAATAAAATTTTGCAATTTTAATATAACTCCAACAATAGCTCCAACCATAATCTCTTGTTCCTCTCAACCTGCTGACCCAAGGAATGTACCTCCTTCACGTCCTTATTCCATCAGGTTGTACCATTATTTTATCAGGTCCCCCAACACAGGTTGGCTAGGAATCTGAGATGTCGTTCTGGAACTCCAACTGCTTAAAATGGAGTCTTTCATTCTTATATTCCGATTTCTTCAAAATTGACAAAAAATTGTGGGTATTCCTCCTGCATAGTTTCTTCATGCTCCCATGTTGCATCTTTAAGAATGCAGTAGGTCCATTGATCCTTTACCAGGCCTATGGATTTGTTACCAAGAAATTTGACCTTCTGGTCTAAAATGAATACTTGTTCCACCCAAAAATCCCCTTTGTGTTCCACCTGGATCACAGTCCAATCAATTATGTGGTTAGGGTTAGGCACATATTTATTTAATAATGACACATGCAATACATTATGCACTCTCATGGATGCAGGAAATGATAGCATGCATTCAACTATGCCTATCTTTTCTAAGATCTCAAAAGGCCCACAGTATCTAGCTGCCAACTTTGGGCAACAACCCAATCTTAGCGAATTTATTTTCGCCTTCACTTTTAAAAATACATGTTTGCCCCACTTTAAAATCTCCAAAAACCCTATTCTTGTTTGCATAACTTTTCTGCCTATCCTAGGCAGTGTTTAAATTTGCATGATCCTTGTCATCTGTTCTTTCACTTCCTTCAAAAAAACTGGCCCAATGACAACTCTGTCTGTTGGGTTATCCCAAATCACTGGTGTGTTACACTTCTTTCCATATAACGCTTCAAATGTGCTCATTTTTAATGAGGCTTGATACCCATTATTGTAAGAAAATTCAACTAAGTGGATGTAATCCTTCCACTTTGATTCCTTGTCCATCACATACATTATGAGCATGTCTTCAATTATTCTGTTGGTCTTCTATGTTTTCCCTTCTGACTCTAGGTGATACGTTTTACTGAGATTTAGATCTGTCCCAAAGCCTTTGAACAAACCTAGCGATATAATTAGCCACTTCTTTCTTCATTTTGGGCCAAAAGTATTGGCTCCTCACATCTGCAATTGACTTCTGATATCCTAGGTTCCCAGCATATGACACATTGTGCATTTCTCTCAGCACCATATTTTTCAGCTCACTAGAATTCAACATGTATACTTCACCTCTGTACATGAGGATTCCATCCTCTTGCAACTCATAATATTTAATTGTTTGTCGAAAATTACCTCATTGTAATGTTTCTTTTATCTGCAAATAGTGTTGATCTGAGTTTTCTACTTCAATAATTTTATCTTTCAAATCAATCATGTACATGCTAATGGCTACAATATGAACCTCATGCGCTATTCTGCTGAGTGCAACATCCACCTGATTCTATTTACCTTCGATGTGTTTAATTTCAAAGTCATATTAACTAAGAAATTTAATCCATATAGTTTGTCTAGATTTTAATGTGGGTTGTACAAACAAATGTTTCATACCACAATGGTCCTTCCTTATCTCAAATCTTCTCCCCATGAGGTAATGTCTCCACATTTTTAGTGAATGAATAATGGATACTAATTCTAGATCATGGGTAGCATAATTCCTTTCATGTTCTTTTAATTTTTTGGAGTCATAGCATACCATATGATTCTTTTGTGTGAGGACTCCACTGAGCCCTTCCTTGCATGCATCTGTGCACACAATAAAGTTTTCATCCGGATCCACAATATTCAATATTGGAACACTGGTCAAAATGTCTTTCATTTGTTGAAATCTTTCTTCACACTCGAAAGTCCATTCAAATTTCACTCCCTTCTTTTGCAAAGAAGTAATGGGGCTTGCAATCTTTGAGAATCCTTTTATGAATCTTCGGTAATAACCAACAATACCCATGAATGATCCAACCTCTGTCACATTTCTTGGTGTTGGCCATCCTCTAATGGCTACCATCTTCTCAAGATCAACTACTATCCCATCTGCTGAAATAATATGACCCAAGTAATGGATCTTCTTTTGATAAAAGATGCACTTACTTAGCTTGACATACAACTTGTGCTCTCTTAAAATTTTTAGCACCATTCTCAAACGTTGCTCATGTTCCTCTTCTATATTTGAATAGATGTGTATATCAGTTAGGAACACAATTACAAACTTGTCCGTGTACTCCCTGAACACTCCAGTCATCACGCGTATGAAAATTGCCAGGGCATTTGATAGCCCAAATGGCACTACTATAAAGTCATAATGCCCATATCTTGTTTTGAATGATGTCTTGTTGATATATTCTTCCTTTATCCTCACTTGATGATAACCCGATCTCAAGTCAATCTTAGAAAATATTCTTTCACCTTTCAACTAATGAAATAGATCATCAATCCTTGTCAAGGGGTATTTTTTTCTTTATGGTGACCTTATTTAACTATCTGAAATCAATACATCACCTTATATTCCATCTTTCTTCTTCACAAAAATAACCGGGGCTCCCAAGGTGACACACTTGGGCATATATACCCCTTCTTCAACAATTCTTCAAGTTGCATCTGCAACTGCTTCAATTTTGGTGTGCCCATTCTGTAAGGTGTCATGGACACTGGGGCAACTCCTGGCACCAAATTGATAGAGAAATCAATGTCTCTCTTTGGTGGTAATCCTGGGATTTCCCCCAAAACATCTTCAAAATCTCTCAAGACTGGATGGTCTTCAATACTTGGCATTCTATCTCTGTCTTCCTCTTCCATATAGACTGCAAAAATATGACATCCATTCTTGAAGCTCTTTTTCAGCTGCATGAATGAAATTTCTCTAACAAATACAACCCCTTGAATGCATTGAACCTTGCCTTGATTCCCTTCTTCATCAAGACAAGTGATTGTCTTGTTGTAACAGTGAATGACAACATGGTGTTTTTCCAACCAATCCATGCCAATTAGACAATCATATGAACCCAATGGTATGATGCTCACATCTACCTTTGTGCCAATTCCACTCATGTCTATTGGAAAATATTTAACCAACTCATTGATTTTCCTCTTAGCCCATGTGGCTAATTGAACTAACTAAGATTTCTTATGCTTACTCCTTTGTAAGTGAAATATTTCAACAATGT
This sequence comes from Picea glauca, assembly GCA_000966675.3. NCBI lineage: Eukaryota > Viridiplantae > Streptophyta > Pinopsida > Pinales > Pinaceae > Picea > Picea glauca. The sequence continues at coordinate 10,177 of JZKD02S2418520.1, read as the reverse complement.
TAAAGTTTATGTAAATATGGCTAGCTCCATAATCAATTAAAATTGCTATGGGATGGTTTTCAATCTTACCTTCCACTTAAATCTTGTGGGATTGATATTATGCTTGCTTGTTGTCCAAGGTTGCATAAATCCTTGGCATGTTTCCTCCCATGTATTCAATTGTTTCAACCTCCTGAATGTTGTGTGTCGACATCATTCTTTCTCCTTTGTGAGGGCAGTCCCTATATGAGTGATTTCTCTCACATCCCCAACATTGTACAAGTTGTTTCCTTGGCCTTTTCCTAAATGAATCTACTATCCCAGGCTCATTTTGGGTCGACTGTCCTTGTTGATTTGCTTGTGAGTTGTACTTGAAAAAGGGTGGCTTAAAACCTTTCTGGCTTTGATCCCTTTTTCCTTTCATCTTTTCATTCCAATATTTTTGGAAAATTGACCTCCCTTTGCTCTTTTCATAAAGATGATTTACTCTCCTTATGGCCTCCTCCAAAGTCCCAGGGTTATCATAGTGTATCTTTTCACTGTATAAGGAGGGCAACCCACTTACAAATATTTGGATTTTGACCTTCTCATCCTTTGTGAAGCCCACATACTCCAACAACTCAAATAATCTCTTCTCACATTCATCCATTTTCATTCTTTCCAACTTGAGTTCAAATAACTCTTTCATCTTCCTTTCATAATAGTGCTCTAACAAATATTTCTCCTGAAAATATACTATGAACTACCTCCATGAAACCTTCTTCTCATCAAGGTGCTTGGCTTACTTAAGTTGATCCCACCACATAACTACCTTTCCTTGCAAGTGGTAGGTTGCAATTCTTGTTTCTACCCTTGAGGGGTAACCATGCAACTGGAAATATTTCTTCATTTCCAACAACCATGCCTCAACCTCTTCTCCATTTCTATGCTCACCATTAAAAGTTAGTGGATTGATTTTCTTGAGTTCACCTTGTAAGATGTATGATCATGCCTTCTCCTTTGACTCCTAATAGGAGACACACTTGGGATTCTCCCTATCCCATAAGTTGCATTGGATATCCTATTGGATTTCTCTAGGGAATGATGACATATGCTTGTACTTCTTAATTGTTTGTCATTCCCATGATCATCCCTTCTGTTATGGGATATGGATGTTGTCACTCGTTTAATGCTCACAACTTGCTTTGTTCTAGAGTCTTTATTGGCTTTCCTCTAAAACATACTTATACTCTCTAGTATCTCCTCCCAAGCTTTCATGATATATTCATTATTGTCTTTATATCTTTACCCTTCTCTCTGTAGACTTCTCATAGTTACAAGCTCATGTCTGCCTCTTCTTCCATTAGACTCTGTCTCAAAATTTCCCATGATCATATGTATATCTATGACCTCCTCCTCATGGTCGTAATATCCCTGGGCATCTTCCACAACTCCAATCCTCATATAAGAACCAAAATTATTTTCCTGTACCTCTAATTCTGCAATAAATGTGCATGTAATAATTATTGTTAGAACATGCATACTATAAAACATTTCATTAATTAGAATACATGTTATTCTTCATATCACTTTGTGAAGAACACAATGCATTAAGTCAAAATATGATTCCTTAGATGTACTCTCTAAAACAACCCTCCAATGACTGTACTCATGCCTCATTTTGAGTTCTGAGCAAAAATATACAACATTCACAAGTTGCAATTTCCATTCCCTGCTCTATTTTCACTACTGCAAAATTACTTTATTATTATCTGAAAAAAATGTAGTTCTTCAAAATTCTAGGTTGATAGATGGATTCTCCTCCTCAATACATTTCCACCGACCTTTTGTTTTCTCAAATATGAGCTTCGAGTTGAAAGTTATGGTTCGAGGAAGTTTAGACTGTTTTCCCTTTTTTATCCCTATATGCTACACGTGTCTTCTTTATCTTCCTGTACAATTTTTTGTACCTAGATTCAAAATATGGTTCCATGGTTGTCTTCTATGGCCCATAATATTTCCATAGACTATTCATGTGTCCCAAAATGACTTCTGATCAAGGAGTTATGCCAAGTAAATTGGTGTCGAAAAGTATACCTTGTATTGTTTCAGTTGTAACTTCCTCATACTAGTTATGTTTTGCATCGGAAAGCTCTAATTGAGATTTTTCATTTTAAGTAATAGATACTATCTATACCAATGATTCACACATTTCTTTTGATTTTGACTACCTAAAAATGTTGTTTAGGGCCTTAAAATGCCCCTACAAGTTGATGATCTTTGAAAATCATAAAATTTAGTAGAAAATTGACTATTTTACTATTACAATAGTTTTTCAATATGAGTTGTTGATCTCAAAATCAGAAGTAATATCAATTATTGATCCATTAAACCTTCCCCATGACCGTGGATGAATCTCCATCATTGAAAGAAATTTGGACCGTTCATTTGAAACTTCATTGACGATCGATGATTTTCCTTAGTAAACCAAACTTGTTCACAAATTTCTCCAAACCCCGATCACTCCAACGATGATCAATGGTTTCTTTGATGAACCATACCTATTCGTGGATTTCACTGAACCTCTATCATCAACAATCGCCAATTTCCTTAGCGAACTAAATTTGTTTTCAAATTTCACTGAACCTCGATCATCGACGATCAATCATTTCTTGGCTGACATGGCATGACACGTGGATGCTGGCATGGAAATCTAGATGACGTGGCATGAAACATGGATGGTAACATGGCATGACACATGGATGCTGACATGTCATTCCCCTCTTTCCTTTTCATCGGTGATCGATAACTTCTCTTGGATGAACCAAACACCTTGCCAATTTTTCCATCCCAATTATTGATGATTTTCTTTGGTCAAACTGAGCACTTCACCAATCTCACCGATCTAAACATCAATGATTTTAGTTGGAAAATGACCACTTCTATAATCGTACTGATTCGACCATCGACCATCGATAATCTCTCTTAGCAAACCAATTTTTTCCCACAAATTTCGCCGAATTCTGATACTTAGAAAATTTTCAACTAAGATCAGGATGAATTTGGGCTATTGATCTCCCAGTTAAAATGATCATAAACATTGATCCACCATACTTCTCCCAACTTTGCCAATGAATCTCGATCGTCGATCTGCTCTATTCTGCCAACTTTGAAAATGGATCTCGACCATTGAATTTCTCCTTTTTTCCAACCTCACAAAACGGTTCTCAACTGTCGATTTGCTCCATTTTTCCAACCTCCAAAAATGGAACGAGGCCATTGATCTATTAGACTTCACCAAACTATGAAACTGAATCCTAGCCATCAATCCTCTATCTTCACAGTTGTCATGAAAACATGGAATTCGACTTCCCAATCCAAATTTTTAACTCCATGACTTGCATATCGACACCATTGATAATATCTTAGACGATTCTGAGAGAAAATTTGACTTGAATTTGCTTAGAAATTTGGGGATTTCACTTTGTTTTCATGGTATTTCCCCAAAATCCGTCACAGGTCAAAATCCTTAACAACGAATTTTACCAAATTTGCGATGTTCCTTGGCCCATATGGGTCCAATGTTGAACTAGAAGCTCTGATACCAATCTGTAATGTCCCCTAACTTAATCGAGGAACATTACTAGCATAATACACATAAAAATACAAATTTTCTCCTAAATAAACTCATGTAGCTTATCAACTACTTAATTATACAAATTTAACCATTATGGTGCAAACGATGGAAAGAACCTGCCAAGCATTTAATTGCTTCAATCTGTCTCTGTTCTCTTTCTCTTGATTCCAACTTTCATGTCATCCTTCATCTCATCATACATATACACAAGATGATCAAGGCTTAACACCTTCTTTGCTTAAACAATAAATGCTTAATTACACATGACCCATCAACGAACCGATAACTTAACCTTTTATGGTATCGTTGGAAAATCAACATCAAATACATGTTATTTTAGATGGTTGAAAAGGTGGTTCAACCAAACCACAAAAGAACTTGCAATCTACAATAATTCACTATGTGTCCACTTGCTTAGCCTGATGGTAAAGATTTCAGATTGTTTCTCTTAATTGACCTTCCTACCAGTTCCCAATCTGAAATGTATCATAAATGTAGATATAAAGCGAAGTGATGTCAGATCTACTTACCAATGTACCGTGTCTTGTCTATAGATTTCGATCTACTTGTGTATCTCAAAGATGCGAAATGAATATGCCTAGTTATTTGACCCGATTCAATTCACAGGTTACTAATAACTTCAACGAACCTCACTATTTGGAGATATCGATCTTAACCTCTCATATGTAGAATTCAAGAGTAAATTCTAATACCAATAAGAATTTGACCATCTCATATTTGGAATTCTGGAATTTAAAGTCTAATATAGAGGCATAAAAGAAATATTATGGAAAGAGGAGCATGATAGACATTAATCTTTTGGAAATTTCATTAAACCACTCCCGATTCCCCCTATTTCAAACTCAAGTTGTGTTTTTATACACAATGAAATGATTCGATCAAGATCCACTGAGGATGGATCAAACCCATTTTCTTTTAGAAAAGATCAAATTTGATGCCTAAAAATTCTAACTACTCTTATCGATCTATTCAAAATAACAATTACAAAAAAAATTGGGAAACAAATCCCTCATTCTTGAACTAATTCTATCCTTTCAAAATTAAAACAAATTTGAATTAAGGGAACCCACTCCCGTTAGTAAGTTTAGAAGAACGTAAAGAGGTCTGATTTTTGACCCTCGAGAGATGCCCCTGCATCACATTATATAAATGCACCAACAACATGTTGAAATAACACATGAATGCAGCCAATGACTCATCACAACAACATATAAATCAATAATATACACAAAGTTCGTGCACAACAATTAAAACTCCTAATGCAGGACAAAAAATAGATAAAACACTTATCTGTTAAAAATAGTTGTGTAAGTAGCTACTTGGGATTGATGTTCCACCCAAAAATAGACTTGTTGTTCCAAATATCAACATCAAGTCATCCCTGAGCTGGGGATAGCAATCCACAAAAGAGGGTGGTCTCTCACTGTCCACTCACAACTCAAAAACTCCCACAACCCACTGGCATTCTCCCAGAATGATCCCAATTTTCCACCAACTCTCTTTCTCTCGACCTACCCAACCCAAGGAATGTACCCCTTGATTTCTCTCATTCAATTGGGTATCCCTTTCATTTACCAGAGTTTCTCTAGTGTAGGTAACTAGGAATCTCACTATTGGGAAACTCGAGGGAGCTCACTGCTAGGAAAACTACTAGGAAATAACAACAACCACTATATACACCAGTGTGACTCTCACATGAGTTCAGTATTTAGGACTGACAACATGGTTCTTCTGTAAGCTTGTCAACTTTCTTCTTCAAACTTCATCTCCACAAATGCTCCAAAATTTTCCCTCCATTGTTGCTTCAGATCCAATGCTCTTCTTCTCTGTTTTCTGCTTGTTGTTCATGCAAAAACGTGACTGTCCAAAATTTCTCTTCCTGCCCATACAAATTTCCTCTCTTTTCCCCAATCAAGTTGACTCCCACACTTCCCAATGTTGATTATTCTTCAGCCCTATGTTCCCAATAACTATGGGATGTGACTTCTCACACCCACCCTCTTATATGCATTCAATGATCGACTTTGGGAGCACTTCACAACAAAATAGAAGGTTCAATCAAAAAATTAAAATCAAGAAAAATATTTGGGAATTAAACTCAACCCCCTTTCTAGACCTCTCCTCTCTGATGGATTAATCAACCCACATCTCTATCCATGTCACCTAGAAGCTGGCATCACATTTTTTTATATTAAAATTTAGAAATACAATTTACATATACATCACTTGACCACATCCATAAATTATATCTACATTAAGCATTAATTAAATTGGCGATTATAGCGAGGACGTTACATCCAAGCTCCAACAAATTACTATTCATGTGACAATTGATAACCACTCCAAACAAGCTAAATCAAATATAGAGGTCCCTCAACAATAAACTAGATAGGAGGAAAAATAATAAGATGTTGTAGGAATTCCCTAGTTTTATCAATCAAATATTGACGACCATTCTAGGGTAAGATTGGGTTCCTTAGGAATGATCTAGTCACAATAATGAAGATGAGAACACTGCATATTTTATCAACAATCTTTCTGTGTTCCATTAATATAATATGTAGTTGGTTCCTAGCATCTCTCTCCCTTCCTTTCTATTTTAGTTACTGTAATATCCCCAATTTTGAACCCTAGATTGTATTGGACCCAATTATGTGCCAAGTGTAAATAAGTGTTGTAATGATAGGAATCAAGTTATGTAAATAACCCCTAAGTAAAAGATATAAGTATGCCATTATGGAATCCTAAAGTGGAGCTCAAGGCCAAGGCTCGACTAGTGAATGGTTAGGAATATATGTAAATGTTTTTATAAGGACCATGTGGTAGGATTGTCATGGTAGGATTAAGATTTGTAATCATGTATGTTGAAGCATAATATATAAAGGTCCAGAGCTATCTGAGAAAGAGAACCCAATGGCTATGAGTCCACTAAAGGGGAAGAGGTGAGGGGGTCAAAGGGAAATAACTATAATCCTAGCTACATATGTCTCCTAATCTTGCCCCCTTTTTTTATTTACCATATACTATACTCCAACTTTTTCTCTTTTAATGCTACTAGTGGATAGTTAAAAGGCTAACTTTCATTTTTATAAAGGCACGATAGTGGGAATGGAAGGGAGGAGTGGAAAGACTCCATTTCTTTAGGAAGTCTAACCATCTCCTACTTTCATGCAACCATGAAAAGTTGAAATAGGATTCTCTTACCCCCCTCAACAACCATTTTTCTTGGAAGTTATGGGGAAACATTACCATTCAATCTCCATGAAAGAAAAAAAGTGAATCAATGAGAAGAAATGTAGAAGAAAAGTGGAAAACTAGAGATAAAGAAATCATATTGTAGTGTTGCAAGAGACTAGGCTAAGCAATAAATCATCCTTATAACCTTATAGATTTTTTTTTTCATTAAGTTCTTAATAACCAAACTCTACTGGAATTTAATATAAAAGTGGACAGTGGATTGGGATCCTTGTGCACATACTAAAGATCACTAAGAGGAAAAGGATTCCCGAGGTACTATGGAGCAGTAGAGAGAGCACCATAGCTAAGCTAATTGTAAGATTAGTAACAAAACTATGTAGTGAGTTTCTTGGTTGATCTTAGAAGTAAATTGGGATGAGATGAGTGAAATTTACAATCTTTAAACTGTTTCCCTTCATCCTGATGGTCTTATAGCCTGACTAGGGGGTGGTATCCACAAAGGAATTCCCATAGTTGTGTGGAAATTGCTAATACTAGGTCAATTGTTTAAATCAACTTATTGATAAGATAAGTTTTTATCTCTATTTTGTGAATTATAAAAGTGTGTCTGTTATGAATAAATGTATTGAAATTTCATGTATGTATTGATGGTTAATCTACGTTTTCTTACCAGCTCTTCTTGAGTTCTAACAAAAATTCTAGGAATCTTTGAAGCCATACACTAGATTCCATATAAATAAAAAATATCTTATTTAATGTAGGGTTTGTATATACTTGACATGTTTGTCAAACCCTATGGGTTATAGCCAGGAATGCTTTATTAATAGAATATCAATAAAATTTGAGGCTGCTATTTCTTTGTCTTTGTTGCTGTGTTCACTACAAAGCCATTTTTGTCTCTTGAGTGAGGTCAATCTCATGAGATGTGTCACTTCAAGGAATCTCAAGTAGAGCCATACCAGATGTGTTGATAATTTAACATGGGCTAGTTGTGGTAAACTCTCTCCAGTTTATTCCAAGATCACAACCCAATCAACCATTACACATTTCCACTTGCAAAAAATATTAAAGCTCATCTTGTGGGAATTACTCATGCTCATTAAACATGCTCTAAATATAAGCTTGCACAAAGAAATAAGTTTATTTCCTTTTAATTGATTTTCTTTATGATTCTAATTAGCAATCTTGAATCGGGTTAATTTTTCTACTAATTATCTTGGGGATATCTGGAGTTATACTATATTTATTTGGGGTAGATTTGGGTAGTAATTTTATAAAATATGTTGCATTCTAAAGGAAGGATAGATACATGAGGTGGATAGAAAATGATTGTACTATATTTATTGTGAGTCACACATATTTAAAAAAACTATTTCACAATTTCCATAACTAGAAGTGACTGTCACAACCTCTATTTATATATGGTGTTGCCCTTGGCTTCTCTCCCACAAGAAGTTGTCTATAGATCATCACAACAATCGATCATATGAATTTGTCTAACATGTTATATGTATGAATTGTGAGTGGATGTTTCATCATTCATTAATTCTAGTACTCCTTGCATGTCATTATTATTGTTGAATACTAAATAAGTATCGTGGCATTAACTTCTTTGGGAAAGTAACTTGAGTCATTTTGTTGTTAGAGTAGCCAAGACTTATGTTATAAATTGAAGCTAAAGTGACTAGGTATGATATGGGTGTTTAAGTAAGAATTTGGATAAAATGAAAACCTCACAACATACCTTCATTATTGTTAGGAGATTGAGGATGCAATTAGAGAGAGAAATACAAAATGAGCTTAATGTCCATGGTAAGCATGGCTATCACTTTTGTGTACATGCTTTTCCATTGATCTATTTACATAGTTTTGTATTTCATGATTGCCTAGGAAAAGGAGGTAATTTGTAATATCCCCAATAGAACATCTGAGAAATTATGTCCTTCTATGCATTAAATATTCTTGATGCTCTAATCTGGTCGACAAATTATCACAAACAATTTGCATGTATTCTACTAATAGATATTTTGTCAGACATATTGCATGTAATAAAAATACACAAGAAATATAAGAGACAATATGTGGTATTTTATTATGAATGAATATATGAATACAACAATCCAATGGTTTCTCTAACAACAACAATACCCCAAAGGAAAACACACAATACAAGCCAAAAACCTGGAATCATACCATGGCCTCCTCAACAGATGAGATCAAACCCTCTGAGTGCCACAACCTCTCCAAGAAAATCACTACAATCCAAAACTGAAAACAAACCCAAGATGAAGCTCCAATGAAGATCTTGGATGGATCTTCCTCCTTGTCTAGATAAGGTGGATATTGCACTGCCGAAACAAGACCAACAATGAAAGGGTTTTTCCCAAAAATCCAACGAAAAAAATGGCTACAAGAGCACTCAATAAGACATCAAATCATAGTGATGAGAAGTGAAGGGTTACCCTTCTTTTATACTTTTCCAACCCATTCTAGATCCTTCCTCCACGCCTTCTAGAACTTCCCCTTTTGGGACTACATCAATCCTTCTAGATCTTTCCTCTTTTTGACCAAATCAAATGCAATTTCTAGAATTTGCCCCTTTTTGCCTAAATCAAATATAACCCTTATTTTCCCTCCAATTTTCACTTTAGGATTAAAAGTCACTTTAATAATAATTAAGTAACTTATTAATCTAAAGTTAGTTTGCATTCCATAATGTCACTTTAATAATATAATATCTCCTAATTAAGTGACATTAAATGACCCCCCCTTTTTACTCCTTTTTATCCACTAATAAGCCACAAAAGTCCCTTCTACTACAAAACAGGGGAACCCAAAAATGGGGACATGACAAGTCCTCCCTTTCCAAATATTGCTTGTCCTCAAGCAATGCCATCATGACATAATGATCCATAATCTAATCTAGTCTGAAGCTGAAAATGATACTAGGATCCCAAAGTGCCTTGTAAGTTGTGAAGCATCCCACGCTCAGGGTGTGGTCCGATAATTGTTATCCACATTTTTGGTCATCGGGATGATGTCATGATAGTATCATGATAATAGAAAATCAAACTCCTCATTAGAGAACTCCTTCCTGAAAAGGGTTGCTCTTATCTATTTCCAGAAATCATGTTTTGAAGATAGTTCGCAGGCTGCATATATACTCTCCTGCGAGAATGATACATTCCCGCATGCTGCATTCAACTAGGGTGCGAACTTCTCGCACTATAATCATTGACAAGGTGTGAACATCTTTTTACAAAGGAAAAAGCTAAGATTCTCGAGCCTTCTAGAAGGATGAGTTGGTATTCGAATGGTTGTTCAGAAGCTGGCATTCCAGATTTATTGGGATCATTCTTATCC
>JZKD02S2418519.1:370255-400266 GCA_000966675.3 Picea glauca | reverse complement strand
AAAAGGGGACAAAGCAATAATGTCTAACTGGGGGATTCATGCAACATGCCCAAGTGTTATAACCCTAATTTTCACCAGACATGCTTACCTGGCATCAGGCCATCTCAGATTCCTTCTTTGCTAAAGCACTGTTGAACAACTCTTCTTAAAAATCTCTTTTATAAAGGCCCATGCGCCCTACTCCATTATTGAACGCGTGTACACGCTAGCTGACCCAAAACAGCCCGTGTGTACCTACAAAAGCATGAAAAAAGAAAAGTTGTCGACGAAACACACAGCTTTGGGTAAGTTAATTAAACCTTCTAGCCATGCATGGCCGAGGGTTCGTCCAAATACCTAGCTTCTTCTAGCCTATAAAAGAAGGGTTAGGGGTCCCATTTGGAAGAGGAGAATCATAGTAAAGAAACTATACCCATTTGCACATTCCCTTTGTCCCAACCCTTTAGCCATCCTTGTGAAAGAAGAGATACAGAGCAAAGAAGTTGGAGGACAGTTGAAGAGGATCCCAAGACCAAGTCCGCGGAGCAGTGGCCAACGTCGACATTGTAAGTTGAGTTATTAAAGTTGGTAATAAAGAAGTATTTTTCCCGTCCATCCAGGTGAGGTGTTCATAGTTTATTGCATACATGTTTGAACCTCTAACCCATTAATATTTAGATCAAATGCATGTAGAGTTTGTTGTGTATCTTTTGTGAATGCAGGTCAGCTGTAGAGGAGAGATGCAGTCAAGGAGCAATCAAGTGTGAAGAAGGATCGATATCAAACGTCTGAAATAAGGTACGCTCACTTAACTACGTATTTGCTTAATAATAATAGGGATTAGGTCTAGGACGACAGTAGAAAATAGGATTCTTTAGGTCTTTTCTGCATGCATAATTTAACCCTAGATGCTAGTCTGTAAAGGGATTTCCCACTCACAACACCAAGTGGTAAAAGGATCAAATGCAATGTTGAGGAAGATAATTCTAAACTTATATTCTAGGTCAATAAATACCCTATCGAGGTGACCATGGCTATTAAGATAATGATCCATAAGCACCATGAAATCCAGTTAAAGGCTCTACAGCTAAGAAACAACAATTGAAAAATATTGTTAAAATTCACATGAGGTATCATTTTCTTAATATTTTATCCACCTTAATTTGCTTAAGGACATCCCAATCCATAAAAAAAAACAATAATAATGGTTAGGACAAACTAGGCCAAGTACAATATTTCAAAGAAGGTGGAGAAGGTGAAGAGACTTGGAAATAATTAATATCACCAAGGGGGATAGAGTCTAGGGTTTCAACAACATCACTACTGCAATATAGGACCATATCATTTGTCAGAAAAAAATTTATTTATTTTGTTTCTATGACACATATTTGTGATGCATTAGGGGGCATCATGTTTGCATCATATTTGTGTCACATACTAATGAAACATGAATTTTCATGGCTTTTGCATTGCGTTTTGTGTTGTCTTACTGCTTGACGTTGTATTTTGTGTTGTTAGCAATATGTTATGTCATCATTTATGTAATATTTTTTATGAAACATGGAAATACTGCTACTTTTGAGTTGCAGTTTACATCAAAAGTTTTATATTTTATCATTATTTGGATCATTAGCATCTTGATTTGAATCGTTATTCTTAGTTTTCATTGCTATATGTGTCACACTATTCCATGCAACATGGAAGTACACCTACTTTATGTCGTGTTTTATGTCAAGAATTTAATGTTCCATCAATGTCATTATCTTGCATTGTTATTTGTGTTGCACATATTGACACAACATTAACATGTGTCATTTTTGCGTCTCCTTTTGCATCATCATTTGTATCATCAATATTGCATCACCTTTATTAAATTATTCATTATTATTACTTGATTAATTATTCATTATTATTACTTGATTAACTATTCATTATTATTACTTAGTTACTATTTAATTAGTTACTGTGGGGAAACCCAATGGATGATGTCCATTGTGTATTTTTTGGATTTAGAACCATGTAAAAGAGTTTAGATTTACAATGTTTCAAGTAGATTCACTGCTCATATTCAAGGAAGAGAATAGATAATGAGAATAAGGTGGCCAATTGTTTGAAGTGATGCACTGATATAAATACAAGAATGACGAAGTAAATATTGAAATAATTCATCTAGGAAAAGGAGGAGATTTGGAAAACAAGTTGGCTTGAAGAAAGAGATGAGGAAGAGGCAGAGGAAAAGGAATTAGTGTTTGAGGTTAGGGGAGAGGTTAATTAGCGAGGCCTAAGATCAACTAATATGGAAAGCATATTCTTTGTTAATATTATTAGGGTGTTTCTTGATTTCTATGGATTCTCTAATAAGGTGGGTAGAGTAGTAGGGATATCTAGCTAAAAAAATTAATTCGTCAAAGCAAATCATGTGTTTAGTATTGGAAGAGTTTTCTACAATAACAATTTTTTTGGTTCGACTATGGTTTGTGTCAGAGATATGATCCTTTAGTGTAGTTTGAAAGGAAAGGTCGGTTTGGTCGATGTAGGATGTGCCACAGGAACAGGGGATTTCATAGAGCCCTTGGTGGTTGAGGGGATTGATTTTGTCTTTGATAGAGGTAAAGGAGTTTTGGGAGGTTTAAATATGGTATTGATGTTCTTTTTTCGAAGGATTTTAGATATTTTGTTGGTGGTACCTTTGATTAAAGGAATAAATGTTTGGGAGATGTTAGTGTTAGGGGTGGATTTAAGTATTGGATTTTTTACTTTTTGGAGGGATTTAGAGATTTGAAGGTTGGAATAACCATTATTGGAGAGGATGTTTCTAAGGTGGGAATTTTCATGGTCAATATGGTTATCATCAGAGATGTGAAGGGAGCTTGTAAAAACATTATTAAGGAATCCTATTTTTTAAGCTGGGTGGTGATGAGAGTTGGCGTGGAGGTAAAAATCAATATGGGTTTTCTTTCTGTAAACTTGGTGGGAAATGGAACCATTGAGGTTACCAGTGACTAAGACATCAAGAAGGGGTAAGCTTCTATTATTCTCTATTTCCATAGTGAATTGGATGTCTTTGGAAAGACTATTGATATGTTTGAATAATTTTTCAATATTTTTAGGTTTGTGGGATAGATGACGAAGGTGTCGTCTAAAAACCTTTTCCAACATTTTGGTTTGAGGGGGGAAATACTTATGGATTTATCTTCATAGTGTTCCATAAATAAGCTTTCTATGATAGGAGAAAGAGGGGATCCCAGGGCGGTTCCAATGGATGCCTCCTCACATTTGTGGATGACATCCCTAGTAATCCCATTGGCTAGATTAGTGTTCTAACCTAGGGGGATATAAACTGGGCACATGATGGAATGGAACTAACCAAATGTGCAATAAAATTGGTGACAATTGATTTATTTAACCCGTTGGGATTAACTAGTTATATATATAAATTCAGTAATTAATAATTAGTTGTTATTAACTATAAAAATTATCATTAGTATATTTGGTAAGTATTATTTAAAAATCATTACATATTTATGAGATTGATTAGAAGTATGTGTCTACTTTACACACTAAAAATTAATTAACTTCACACCATTAAAGAAAAACCGCATATACATAAACACAACTATGAAATTTCAAGTTGGATAATTAAATAACCATGTATTTTATAAAACCACCCAAGGAAATGATCCATAAACAATATACCTATGGAATATCCATTTCTTCAACATGAATCTCTATGGATTTTAAATTTGTAAGGTCTTTGTGCCTCAACAAGATAAGTACAATTTCCTTGTGCTAGATTTAGATTGGTTTCAAAGCTATGTGTGTTTTCTAGAGGCACAAAGGCCAATGCATAACAATAAAACAAATTCAATTCTATCCATGTATCTCTTAAATGATAAAGCATGAATAAGGAACTCATGTGTCATTGTTTCTCACCATATCCCAACAATACATATGCATTTATGGTTATTTTAAGGTTGGTTGTAGGTGCTCAACCTAGCTCACAACTGGAAGAGTTTATTGTTTGCATATGCATTAATGAGTGGTGTTTGGAATGGCTCCAATGATGGTTGTAAGTACCACCACATATTACAAAGGGAGTGTGAGACATCCCATGCTATTACACAAATTTTAATAGAGGATAAGATGTCAATTGCGATGTAACTAGAAAACCAACAAATAAAATAGAAATTCAATTTGAGAAAGGAGAAAATAGCCAAAAAAATATGTTCCTTAGATCATCAATATCCTCTAGCTCTTAATTGAACGGTATGAGCTAGCCATCCATTGTGGCCCTCCAATGGCTTGAGGAAATGACTATGGGCAGTGTTTTGGTTTGATAATTGAATAGATAATACACATGCATATGCCAAAAAGAAACAACCAACCACACATATAAACCATTCAATTAATTAAATGGATCCACACCATAACAATTAATCCTGGAATCCCAAATGGGAGAAACTAGTTTGATTGGGGATTTCTAGGAAACTGATTACAAAAGGGTGAGTTGTACACATAACTAATGTATTGTTACTCATTTGTAGGAAATTTTTAGATGGCTATGTCTCAACAACAATATTCACTTATCATGAAACATACTCAATATCTTCTTATCCTATGATCATCAAGTAGATTTCTTCTTTGAGCTCTCATCTATGCTACCACCCTTCTTCATTCCCTCATCTATATTTAATTGAGTTCCCCTGTTCTCCACAACCTTCATTTTTAATGAGTTTCCTTGGAAGGTGAACCATTACAATGGTTCATTTCAACTTCCAAGGGAATTTTGGATATTTTCTCAACTTTTCCAAAAAATAATTAAATGCTTATTACAAAGTTTACAAGATATTTGATGAGGATCCAATTCAGATAAGGAAATCCCAACATTGTGTACACCATTGCATGGAAAAATATCTACACATATAACAAAGTGAATTTGATCAATGAAAAGTCAATTGAATTGTTGTTAATTCCCTCCTAATATTTTGAACCGTTCTCATCCTCAATCTATAATAACATAATAAAAGAATATGAATTCAATTAAATAAGAATTATAGCATTTATAGATGTAATAAAGTGCATATAGGTTACGACATTGTCAATACCCTCTGATCCATCCAAACGATTATTGTCATCATTAATCTAGAAGAATAATGTTGGAACATCAAACATTGATGGTTCATCACACTTCTTCTAGATTTAGCCAGTCAAGATATCAACCTACATCTAGATGTAGTCAGTAGAGTGATCAAACAGACATATACATTAGTCAATTTAGTAGTCCACATGCCTGTCGGTCGAACAGTTGACCGGTGGTCGAATATAGTCAGATGATGGATCAACTAGACCAACAATCGACTATGAGTTGGATGGATAGTCAATTAGATCAAGCATCATTGTTGAGCTGACTAGAAGAAATAGAATTGATGAATTCAACTCTAATAACCGACGGTTGTATGTGGACAAGATATTCTCGATCTCATGGAATTTGGTTAGATCTTGAGGCTATAAATAACATATCCCTTGGGTCATTATCAACATACAAATCAAGTACATGTGGATCGAGATGTACAATATGCATTGTTGTGTTTTGATTGCAGTATGATTTTCTTAAATGTTGTAACAATGTCTTTAGACACCACCTCCATTTCCAAAATTTTATTCCCTCTTCAACTATCTGCAGAATTTTTTGTTGTTTCGTAATAGGTTCCACCTTATTCCCCAACATGGTATCAGAGTCGATGGCTTGAACCTCACATGTTACTTGCAAAACTTGTTGAGTTTGATCTATTGTGTGATTGACTTTGGGCCAGTGGTTTGTCAATTGGAACTTATCGAAACAAAACATTTCTATCTAGATATAAAAAATGGCTTCAAAGACTAATCATGTTATTATAAATGGATAGAATTATTCAGTATGGGCACTAGACTTGGAAACTCTACTAAAGATAAAAGGAGTGTGATAGTATACAAAGATTGTGATTCCAAATCTAATAGACAATAAGGTGAAGTTCATTGTTTATGGAAAGAAGGATGAGGTTGTGGGGATCATCACGACCTATATCTCACAGAAGATTCAGTTTCACATTAGTGGAATCAACTTCCCTCATAAATTCTGGAAGAAGCTAAAGTCGTTTTTTGATAGAGTCGACGAGAGCCATGTCATGCAGTTGAAGAAAGAATTGATATCTCTCAATCCTCATTCTTTTGACATAATAGAGGAATATTTGGCATGTGTGAAGGAAACCTAGTTGAAATTGGGAAAATGTGGAAATAATTATCGAAATAAAGATGGAAAACTCATCGATTTGGTCCTAATGAACTTGAGAACACCATTATATGTGTTTTTGTCAACTTTCCACACCAACTAATAAGCACACAAGGAAGATGGTAAGGATTACACCTTTGAAGCTTTATGTGGCCTTTTGATTATTGATCAGCATAGACTACTTGAAGAAGGAAATCTTGGTGGTAAACATCAAGCCCACTTTCTCAAGGGAAAGAACAATTCGGATCATGAGGAAAGAGTACAATTTGATACCTCTACATAAAGACCTGGATGCCATGACTAGAAATCCAAGGGGAAAACAAATGCACCCCAACAAAGTCAAAAGAAGAAGACATGTAAATACTATGGAAATATAGGACATGTGGAGAAGGTTTATTATAAGAAGAGAGACCATATATAAGAGAATATTAAACTCCTTGTAGGAGACGTGTCAGTTGTTTGTCGACCCGCTGATAATTTCACCTTCCAAGTTGGAACTTCTGAAGCCTTTCTGTCTCATTCTGTGAAAAATGAATGGGTAGTCGACTCTAGGTGCACTCACTATATGGACAAGAATTCCTCCTTGTTCACATCCTTGAATCATGTTGAGGAGAGGAAGATTTATGTTGTCAATGATTTTTCTTTGGATATTGTTGGTCAGGGTGATGTTACCATTTGACATGGGAGAATTGTCAACGTTTATCATGTGCCAAACCTCAATTCCAATCTATTATATGTTTGTCATTTAACATAGATAGGTAATATTGTGGAATTTCAGTCAAATTGGTTCTATGTTCATGATTTGAAGAAAGCTAAGTCAATTGTCTTCGGAGTGTTTCTCGACTCAAAGGACAGTCTATATAAATTTTGTGAAATGACTTGACCCGACAACAAACTGATTTCTCTTGTTGTTCACACCAATGAATGAAGTCAAATTTGGCATGAACGACATGGCCACTTGAATTTTTGAAGTTTGAATCTATGGAAAATCAGAACATGGTTGTTGGTTTGTTATGGTAAAGTTCCCCTTGTGGACAAGTGAAACCCCTCTTGATCCAAGACAGATGAAAATAAATGGTGAACTAGTTTCCTCTTAGACCTATTTCAACAGTTAGAATGAGAAGGAAGAGATGGATGACTTACCTTTTTATGATGGTTGTCCTCATTGCTCCAGCCTTTGACCTTGATGTCCAATCTCCTAGGCACAAGAAAATACCTGCAAAGAACAAAGATAAACATCCTTATTCCACACTATATTGTTAAGTGAAAATAGATATATTTGTGATGAATTTACAGCAATAGACATACATACACTTGAACACATAGACATGAGAGGAATATGCCAAGTTGTGTATTAATGGAAAGCTAACAAAATGGAAGCACTTACAATCTCAAGTTTGTCATTCCAAAAACTCCTCCAAGCTCTCCTTTCCCTCCCCTTGGATCTCACATGATCAAAAGTATGATACTCTGAAATTATCTCTTTCTAATATCTCACATAATTGATTTAAATAATTTTCCATTTGAGAACTAACTCTACAATCCAAGGAGAAGATCACTCATTAGATCCACTAAATTGGGATCTCCAAGATTTTTAGGGAGAAAATATCTCTCAAGGATTTTAGGGAGAAAATATCTCTCAAGGTCCATCAAATTAGGACATTGGTTTGAGAAAATCTCTCAACCATCCATGAGACTCTCAACTTCTCCTTGAGATTACGAAACTAGATGTGAGGTGGATTCTCACACTAAATTAATTTTATTTTTCAATAAAAAAGAATAATACAAGTGCACATAGTATTTTGACCTTCATATGATAAATTTATCCCTCAACATGTCTAGGGATAATGACAAACACTCACTAAATTAAGTGTGACAAATAGGTGTGTAACATGGTTTACATAAAGTGTTTCTCCCTAAAGGAGTTTGTAAAGACTATGTGCTTGGAAAGCATCATCAAGCACCATTTGAATTTGGAAAAGCATGGAAAACACAGAACCTAATGGAGTTGGTTCACAGTGATATCGACTACATCAATCTACCTTCATTGGTAGGTGCAAGGTATATTTTGACTTTCATTGATGATCTCTCTCATTTTACTTGGGTCTATTTTCTAAGTATGAGAATCTTGTCTTTGAAATGTTTAAGGAGTTTAGAGTTTGTTGAAAATCAATGTGGTTGACCCATAAAGTGTCTGATATTAGACAATGATGGTGAGTATGTAAATCGAATTTTTGAAGAGTACCAGGTGTAGAGTTTCTGAGATACCTGCACAAATTATCTAGCTAACAATGAAAATGTACACAACTTGCAAATGGTGTGAAGAGAAGACAAAATTGGAGGAAAGAATGAAAGAATCTTTATTAACTGTATTCCTAACTCAAAGAGTGAATAATTTACAATCGATATAGGCTACATGAGTACTAATGCACCATAGTAGTGATCTAGAGAGATATAGATACTCACTGACAAACACTGGTGTGAACTTCCACGTAGTTCTAGTTAACTGATCCATGCAATCATCAGATAACTGAGTTAGACGTGCAGAAGTGAGAGAAACACATGAAATTGTTGGTGATAAAACTGAGGTTTCCATGGGTTATGAGGAAAATATCTCTATGGCTAGGGGTAAACAACAACAGATGGAAATGACTGCAGAAATCAACTCTAATCTCAGGTATGTTATATAAACAAATATGCTAGCAAGACAAGATAAAAGGCCTACCTCATCTAGATGTTCGATGAAGTCCACCATTGAGCACTTGACTCAAAGAAATATACCTGCAACTTGTCCTCAACAACCAAGAAATGAAAGCATATGGTGATAATATATAATCTTAGCACATTCAATAGCATAATCCATCAACATTCATAACAAATACACCCATGGAATGACAATTCAAATATTTGCAAGATATTAATTGGATGAGAAAAGAGTATTTCTATTAAGATGTAACCAACATAAGTGAATGAATTACAAACTTATGTGTCGACATGGTTCAAAACCGAGAAACTAAGTCCCTTCCAGCTGGGCCTCCACCACTTCAATCCTCCACCAAAGGAAAGCTCATATAAGAGAGACAATGAGGTTCTCAATCATGTAGGGAAGAGTTTGGGGGCTGAAAAATGTGTTCATACTTAAAAGGACAAAGGGATGCAGACTCAATATGAAGTGAATAATTTCTCCAGAGTAACTTTTCTCTCAAAGTTGAATTCTTCTCCTCTTTTCTATGGCTCAGATTTGGCCCATTTATATCCTTCAAGTGGAACTGAAGGGTCGATTCGTAACATTTCCAGTATATGGAAGGTCAAGGATCATGGATCTCATGACGTGACATGGAAACCTGACACCATTTTTTTTTATTTTGGGCACAAATCCTTATGTACGCGGGTTGTAGTGGTGCAAACTGTGTACACACATGTTGTACTATAGGTAGGGTGCATATATGTAGAAAAATAATGTTTTTAGCTCCGAAATTTGCAAAAGGGGACTTCAAGTCTGCACAGGGAAATCGAAAAAGGCCTTATGTGCAAGTTTTCATAGGGTGAGGAAAATATTGCTATAATAGATGCCCCCTAATGTGTGAGGTCAGAGGAGTATCTACGATGGCCAAAATACATTATAAGACCCATAAGTGAAGTAATGGTGACCTAGCTAGAAGAACTAGTTGCGCATGAGATTATTCCATTCTATATTAACTTTGCACACATGGCTGCCAATTTGAATTACACTGCAGATCCATGTGAAAATATACCAAACAACTTTCCATGGCCATGAATTGGAAATATGAAGGTGATTACATGCCAAAGGTTGTCAGAGTCATGAACAAGGCCCATTCAAACCAGTCTCAAAATCAATCTGAAGATATTTGTATACAATGGAGTACAATCGGATCTCCCGTGATCAATGAAGTCGCATAGGTACTAGTCCAATGAAAGGTAGCGACAACTCAGGAAAGCTGGGACTATAAACTGATGTCTTCAAGTTTTCTACACAATTCGCCAAAGTTGAAAGTCTACATCATGTGAATAAAGGAGTTGAGGTCGAACACAATGAGACTTCATTTGATTACCGGTCATTGAGGTATATCGTTAACAAATGCGCGATACAACCTACCGATAATGAAAGTAGGTATCAAGGCACTGAGTGCATTCTTACAAGTGGGAATAAAGGAGTTGGGGTCAAACACTTGAAGAATCCATCGATCAGGAGACATTGATGTATTCCCAACTGTCGATGGCGAGAAAACCTGCCACTAATGAATGCAAGCCTCTAGGTACTCACAAGACTCTAGGTCTCGTCTCTAGAATAGATGAGTTGAAGTCGATGGAAGGAGACCCACTGAAAAGAGAGCATTAAGGAATGTCTCATCATTTAGCACAAGGTACAAAGCAGGAGCTTGATGATTTGGAGTAAATCGGATGAAGAACGTGTTAACGAACCAACGACCCTGTGTGTCTTTCGCGTGTTCCATATGCAAGTGGTACACGAAAAATACCCTGTGAATAGTAGACAATAAGGAAAAGTGATGACAAAGGCGAGGAAACCACAAATAGGGNCACTATATGGACAAGAATTCCTCCTTGTTCACATCCTTGAATCATGTTGAGGAGAGGAAGATTTATGTTGTCAATGATTTTTCTTTGGATATTGTTGGTCAGGGTGATGTTACCATTTGACATGGGAGAATTGTCAACGTTTATCATGTGCCAAACCTCAATTCCAATCTATTATATGTTTGTCATTTAACATAGATAGGTAATATTGTGGAATTTCAGTCAAATTGGTTCTATGTTCATGATTTGAAGAAAGCTAAGTCAATTGTCTTCGGAGTGTTTCTCGACTCAAAGGACAGTCTATATAAATTTTGTGAAATGACTTGACCCGACAACAAACTGATTTCTCTTGTTGTTCACACCAATGAATGAAGTCAAATTTGGCATGAACGACATGGCCACTTGAATTTTTGAAGTTTGAATCTATGGAAAATCAGAACATGGTTGTTGGTTTGTTATGGTAAAGTTCCCCTTGTGGACAAGTGAAACCCCTCTTGATCCAAGACAGATGAAAATAAATGGTGAACTAGTTTCCTCTTAGACCTATTTCAACAGTTAGAATGAGAAGGAAGAGATGGATGACTTACCTTTTTATGATGGTTGTCCTCATTGCTCCAGCCTTTGACCTTGATGTCCAATCTCCTAGGCACAAGAAAATACCTGCAAAGAACAAAGATAAACATCCTTATTCCACACTATATTGTTAAGTGAAAATAGATATATTTGTGATGAATTTACAGCAATAGACATACATACACTTGAACACATAGACATGAGAGGAATATGCCAAGTTGTGTATTAATGGAAAGCTAACAAAATGGAAGCACTTACAATCTCAAGTTTGTCATTCCAAAAACTCCTCCAAGCTCTCCTTTCCCTCCCCTTGGATCTCACATGATCAAAAGTATGATACTCTGAAATTATCTCTTTCTAATATCTCACATAATTGATTTAAATAATTTTCCATTTGAGAACTAACTCTACAATCCAAGGAGAAGATCACTCATTAGATCCACTAAATTGGGATCTCCAAGATTTTTAGGGAGAAAATATCTCTCAAGGATTTTAGGGAGAAAATATCTCTCAAGGTCCATCAAATTAGGACATTGGTTTGAGAAAATCTCTCAACCATCCATGAGACTCTCAACTTCTCCTTGAGATTACGAAACTAGATGTGAGGTGGATTCTCACACTAAATTAATTTTATTTTTCAATAAAAAAGAATAATACAAGTGCACATAGTATTTTGACCTTCATATGATAAATTTATCCCTCAACATGTCTAGGGATAATGACAAACACTCACTAAATTAAGTGTGACAAATAGGTGTGTAACATGGTTTACATAAAGTGTTTCTCCCTAAAGGAGTTTGTAAAGACTATGTGCTTGGAAAGCATCATCAAGCACCATTTGAATTTGGAAAAGCATGGAAAACACAGAACCTAATGGAGTTGGTTCACAGTGATATCGACTACATCAATCTACCTTCATTGGTAGGTGCAAGGTATATTTTGACTTTCATTGATGATCTCTCTCATTTTACTTGGGTCTATTTTCTAAGTATGAGAATCTTGTCTTTGAAATGTTTAAGGAGTTTAGAGTTTGTTGAAAATCAATGTGGTTGACCCATAAAGTGTCTGATATTAGACAATGATGGTGAGTATGTAAATCGAATTTTTGAAGAGTACCAGGTGTAGAGTTTCTGAGATACCTGCACAAATTATCTAGCTAACAATGAAAATGTACACAACTTGCAAATGGTGTGAAGAGAAGACAAAATTGGAGGAAAGAATGAAAGAATCTTTATTAACTGTATTCCTAACTCAAAGAGTGAATAATTTACAATCGATATAGGCTACATGAGTACTAATGCACCATAGTAGTGATCTAGAGAGATATAGATACTCACTGACAAACACTGGTGTGAACTTCCACGTAGTTCTAGTTAACTGATCCATGCAATCATCAGATAACTGAGTTAGACGTGCAGAAGTGAGAGAAACACATGAAATTGTTGGTGATAAAACTGAGGTTTCCATGGGTTATGAGGAAAATATCTCTATGGCTAGGGGTAAACAACAACAGATGGAAATGACTGCAGAAATCAACTCTAATCTCAGGTATGTTATATAAACAAATATGCTAGCAAGACAAGATAAAAGGCCTACCTCATCTAGATGTTCGATGAAGTCCACCATTGAGCACTTGACTCAAAGAAATATACCTGCAACTTGTCCTCAACAACCAAGAAATGAAAGCATATGGTGATAATATATAATCTTAGCACATTCAATAGCATAATCCATCAACATTCATAACAAATACACCCATGGAATGACAATTCAAATATTTGCAAGATATTAATTGGATGAGAAAAGAGTATTTCTATTAAGATGTAACCAACATAAGTGAATGAATTACAAACTTATGTGTCGACATGGTTCAAAACCGAGAAACTAAGTCCCTTCCAGCTGGGCCTCCACCACTTCAATCCTCCACCAAAGGAAAGCTCATATAAGAGAGACAATGAGGTTCTCAATCATGTAGGGAAGAGTTTGGGGGCTGAAAAATGTGTTCATACTTAAAAGGACAAAGGGATGCAGACTCAATATGAAGTGAATAATTTCTCCAGAGTAACTTTTCTCTCAAAGTTGAATTCTTCTCCTCTTTTCTATGGCTCAGATTTGGCCCATTTATATCCTTCAAGTGGAACTGAAGGGTCGATTCGTAACATTTCCAGTATATGGAAGGTCAAGGATCATGGATCTCATGACGTGACATGGAAACCTGACACCATTTTTTTTTATTTTGGGCACAAATCCTTATGTACGCGGGTTGTAGTGGTGCAAACTGTGTACACACATGTTGTACTATAGGTAGGGTGCATATATGTAGAAAAATAATGTTTTTAGCTCCGAAATTTGCAAAAGGGGACTTCAAGTCTGCACAGGGAAATCGAAAAAGGCCTTATGTGCAAGTTTTCATAGGGTGAGGAAAATATTGCTATAATAGATGCCCCCTAATGTGTGAGGTCAGAGGAGTATCTACGATGGCCAAAATACATTATAAGACCCATAAGTGAAGTAATGGTGACCTAGCTAGAAGAACTAGTTGCGCATGAGATTATTCCATTCTATATTAACTTTGCACACATGGCTGCCAATTTGAATTACACTGCAGATCCATGTGAAAATATACCAAACAACTTTCCATGGCCATGAATTGGAAATATGAAGGTGACTACATGCCAAAGGTTGTCATAGTCATGAACAAGGCCCAGTCAAACTAGTCTCAAAATCAATCTGAAGATATCTGTATACAATGGAGTACAATCTGATCTCCTGTGATCACTGAAGTCGCATAGGTACTAGTCCAATGAAAGGTAGCGACAACTCAGGAAAGCTGGGACTATAAACTGATGTCTTCAAGTTTTATACACAATTCGCCAAAGTTGAAAGTCTACATCATGTGAATAAAGGAGTTGAGGTTGAACACAATGAGACTTCATTTGATTACCGATCATTGAGGTATATCGTTAACAAATGCACGATACAACCTACCGATAATGAAAGTAGGTATCAAGGCACTGAGTGCATTCTTACAAGTGGGAATAAAGGAGTTGGGGTCAAACACTTGAAGAATCCATTGATCAGGAGACATTGATGTATTCCCAACTGTCGATGGCGAGAAAACCTGCCACTAATGAATGCAAGCCTCTAGGTACTCACAAGACTCTAGGTCTCATCTCTAGAATAGATGAGTTGAAGTCGATGGAAGGAGACCCACTGAAAAGAGAGAATTAAGGAATGTCTCATCATTTAGCACGAGGTACAAAGCAGGAGCTTGATGATTTGGAGTAAATCGGATGAAGAACGTGTTCACGAACCAATGACCCTGTGTGTCTTTCGCGTGTTCCATATGCAAGTGGTACACGAAAAATACCCTGTGAATAGTAGACAATAAGGAAAAGTGATGACAAAGGCGAGGAAACCAAAAATAGGGATAATGGCATCCAAGACACTACAAGAATCCCAATGTGTGAATAGATGTCTTGTTGTCAAACACAAGGGAAACCACCCAGTCAGCGACCAATGATGAAATTTCAAATGTTGGGTTCAAGGTTACCTACCAATGAGGAAAGTAGGACCAGGGTGCTCAAATAGGACTACAAATTTATGTGATTCTAAGACACATTGAGGGTATTTCCGACATGCAAATTCAATAGTTATGAGGAATGGCTGACACAAGTTGATAGACATTATTTGAACAAGAGCATGAGACATATGGAAGAATCTGGCAGCATAGACTCAATGATGAAACTTTGAGATGCAGGAGGCATCAATCAAACTCTCCATAGGGACTACAAGAGTAACCAGTCATGGGATTAAACTCTCTATAACGATCTCAACTTCCTAAGGTCATGTTAAACCCAAAATTTTGATGACAAGAGGACTCAAAAATTTTGTGCTATGTTCAAAGGTGACACAAATGCTACCAATATCAGATAATATTCCCTTCCTACCCATATTTTTTTTTTGTTTTTTCATAGTCAAATGAATGCTCTGATACAGAGGAGGAAATGAGTGCCGCAAGTAAGAAAAACTAGTTCCAACAGTGGAACATACCTATGCTAAATGCAAGGAGGTGCATGCGGGAGATGGACACTCAGGGGAATGTTTCCGCATGGGTATAGGGTGTCAAGATATAAAGGATATAAACAAGGCTCTACTTGGTTGAGGATTAAAATTACTGAGGTGAATGGATTATAACGCAAAAGTGAGAACTGACAATAGGCTCAATACTGCAAGCAAGGACATGAGATGTAATTAGAACTTAACGCCAAAAAATGTCCCTTTTCATAATCTTAGTCTACCTAGTTTGAAAAAGGGAAACTTGCACCAAATAGACATCCTTCCAAATCCAATTTACGAGTGTGAAAGAGACAAGTTCACTCAAAAATCAAACTCGCTTGGGAATCCTCTAAGAAACATATCATGGGGGAGGCCAAGGCTCCCATGTAGGATTTTTGTGAAAGGTCAGGAACTTAGGAATGGCTGACACAATCTTGGGAAAACCCAAATCTCTCCAATTCGAGGAGGATAAAGTGATAGCAGAGGTTACCTTCTCCACGATATATTGGATAATGTCTCTTACTTGAAAAGGTATAGGAGGAGGATTTGGATACCCCACAAGACCATCCCAATCAAAGGGAACCTCTCCAAGACTTGGAGGGAGAGTACTCGAGGAGATTAAAACTCTCTCTTGTTCAGAAGGTGCAATACTATAAATGATAATGGCATGGCTGAAAGATGCATCACCCTCCAAAAGAAGAGTTGGATTGATTGCAGATTGCATCGGTATGACCACTTCTTCAACCGTTGGTTGAATAGGATGCGAGACAACAAGGCAAGGATATGCACCACCCTCAAAAATAGGAGTGTGGTCAGGTGATGATTTCACCGACATGACTTTTGTGTCAATCAAAGGAGAAAAAAAGTGTTGGGAAACCAAAGACGACTCAGAACCCAAAGGGCCTCTAGGCGAGGACCATGCTTCTGGTATCCTAGTAGTAGCAGGACACAAATGAGTAAGGTGATCTCCTTCAAAAATCCTACAAAGGAACCTAGGATTATGTCTTACACGTCTAGGCTTATCAATTATATGAATTCCCCAAGTGTCATTCACAATGGCTGGCGACATGCTCTCAATGTGACTAGCAGAGGCTAGAGATGTGATTTCAGGATGACTCATGGCGACTAATGTGGTGCCCCCAGCATGACTTGTAGTGGTTGGTTGCTAGTCTTCAGCATGAATTACAAAGGTTGTCGACCAATCTCCAACATGACTAGCAGATGTTGGTGATGGAATTCTGGATGAATGGCAGTGACCAGACTAGTGGCGGTGGTTAGTTGTGGCATTTGAGACCAAGGTCCCAGGAAAGATTGGTTTTGATATATTTTTGGCCAGGAAGGGTCATGGTTTACACCCTTTCCCTATCTGGAAATGTAGTATCCTTCACCTAATTGATCCATAGAGGTTTTCACAGACATAATCACTGAAGTAGATGTCCGTGAAGAGACAAAAGTGCAATAAGGATTACTCAAGTGAGGATATATGTTTCCCCCATGTGAAGGGGTTCCGTGAAGAGGGTAGCCTATACCATAAAACCAATTCTATTCACATGAAATACCATAGGACATATGAAGACGTGCAATGGGAAGATTGTTCGTAGGAACTGGCGTAGCGGACGATGGATACATGGATGGGGTGTAATAAGTAGAATAACCACCCATTTGAGCACTGGCTCCTAAAAATTCATTGCTAGGATTGGATCCGTAAGAGGGGAGATTCCAACCCCGCATAGTGAGAGTTGGTTGAGGGAAATGATTCCTATCAAATGAAGATGTGGACAGCGGAGTCATCATGCCCCCAGATCCAAAACTAGGATTCATATAAGAAGTCAAGGGAGAGGATGTAAAGGGTTAAGGCATGTTTTTCATATCCATATGAAAATTATTAGAGACCCAAGGCATGGAATGAGCATCATAATTCTGCATACCATTATGAAAAGCGGACAAATTCATCCCCACGAAATGAGTGAATTCCATGGGGGAGGTAGTGATAAATGAGGGAGTCAAAGGACCTCCACTATCCATGATAATGGCAACTCGAGGCATGGTATAAAATCCTCAGGTCAACTAATAAACAAAGATCACACCAAAAATATTCAAACGATCAATATGCACACAAACAGGGTAAAGTGGTTGAAAGGGGCCTCCCTCTCTAAAGTAGGTATGCCTCACCCAAGAGGGGCCTGAGAATCCTCTACTAAAGATAGGAGGTATCAGAATCAGTTATAAGGGCCCTCGTGGTCTTAATAACCAATCGGTTAGATCCTCCCAGAGAGGTAATCCTCCATAAAGGTTGTGTGTTGTCTGACCCTTGTCTGACCTAGGGTACCTTCAAAATAACCCTTGTAAGTAACCTATGTGGTACCTAATTCAAGAAACTAAGAAACCATGATATAACCAATGCACAAGTGAATATTCATAAGTCAGGTCCACTGTATGGGCAGGGGAACAAATCCTGAAACCTTGAAATAACCGCCTCTCACAGAGGTAAGGGTACTAGCAAGATCCCCATATAAAAATAGATCCCTAGAAATATATCTGACTCTAAGAAGGTATCGGGGGGATATCCCTTCAACCAACCTCATGTGACATTGTGCTTAAATTCGGTGTAAGTGGAGCCTCCTGATATTACAGATTATACCATGGATTTCTCCACTCCCCTAGTCAGACACATATGTTGATTTAATATCCTTAGAGAAGTTTACTNAAAACCTGCCACTAATGAATGCAAGCCTCTAGGTACTCACAAGACTCTAGGTCTCATCTCTAGAATAGATGAGTTGAAGTCGATGGAAGGAGACCCACTGAAAAGAGAGAATTAAGGAATGTCTCATCATTTAGCACGAGGTACAAAGCAGGAGCTTGATGATTTGGAGTAAATCGGATGAAGAACGTGTTCACGAACCAATGACCCTGTGTGTCTTTCGCGTGTTCCATATGCAAGTGGTACACGAAAAATACCCTGTGAATAGTAGACAATAAGGAAAAGTGATGACAAAGGCGAGGAAACCAAAAATAGGGATAATGGCATCCAAGACACTACAAGAATCCCAATGTGTGAATAGATGTCTTGTTGTCAAACACAAGGGAAACCACCCAGTCAGCGACCAATGATGAAATTTCAAATGTTGGGTTCAAGGTTACCTACCAATGAGGAAAGTAGGACCAGGGTGCTCAAATAGGACTACAAATTTATGTGATTCTAAGACACATTGAGGGTATTTCCGACATGCAAATTCAATAGTTATGAGGAATGGCTGACACAAGTTGATAGACATTATTTGAACAAGAGCATGAGACATATGGAAGAATCTGGCAGCATAGACTCAATGATGAAACTTTGAGATGCAGGAGGCATCAATCAAACTCTCCATAGGGACTACAAGAGTAACCAGTCATGGGATTAAACTCTCTATAACGATCTCAACTTCCTAAGGTCATGTTAAACCCAAAATTTTGATGACAAGAGGACTCAAAAATTTTGTGCTATGTTCAAAGGTGACACAAATGCTACCAATATCAGATAATATTCCCTTCCTACCCATATTTTTTTTTTGTTTTTTCATAGTCAAATGAATGCTCTGATACAGAGGAGGAAATGAGTGCCGCAAGTAAGAAAAACTAGTTCCAACAGTGGAACATACCTATGCTAAATGCAAGGAGGTGCATGCGGGAGATGGACACTCAGGGGAATGTTTCCGCATGGGTATAGGGTGTCAAGATATAAAGGATATAAACAAGGCTCTACTTGGTTGAGGATTAAAATTACTGAGGTGAATGGATTATAACGCAAAAGTGAGAACTGACAATAGGCTCAATACTGCAAGCAAGGACATGAGATGTAATTAGAACTTAACGCCAAAAAATGTCCCTTTTCATAATCTTAGTCTACCTAGTTTGAAAAAGGGAAACTTGCACCAAATAGACATCCTTCCAAATCCAATTTACGAGTGTGAAAGAGACAAGTTCACTCAAAAATCAAACTCGCTTGGGAATCCTCTAAGAAACATATCATGGGGGAGGCCAAGGCTCCCATGTAGGATTTTTGTGAAAGGTCAGGAACTTAGGAATGGCTGACACAATCTTGGGAAAACCCAAATCTCTCCAATTCGAGGAGGATAAAGTGATAGCAGAGGTTACCTTCTCCACGATATATTGGATAATGTCTCTTACTTGAAAAGGTATAGGAGGAGGATTTGGATACCCCACAAGACCATCCCAATCAAAGGGAACCTCTCCAAGACTTGGAGGGAGAGTACTCGAGGAGATTAAAACTCTCTCTTGTTCAGAAGGTGCAATACTATAAATGATAATGGCATGGCTGAAAGATGCATCACCCTCCAAAAGAAGAGTTGGATTGATTGCAGATTGCATCGGTATGACCACTTCTTCAACCGTTGGTTGAATAGGATGCGAGACAACAAGGCAAGGATATGCACCACCCTCAAAAATAGGAGTGTGGTCAGGTGATGATTTCACCGACATGACTTTTGTGTCAATCAAAGGAGAAAAAAAGTGTTGGGAAACCAAAGACGACTCAGAACCCAAAGGGCCTCTAGGCGAGGACCATGCTTCTGGTATCCTAGTAGTAGCAGGACACAAATGAGTAAGGTGATCTCCTTCAAAAATCCTACAAAGGAACCTAGGATTATGTCTTACACGTCTAGGCTTATCAATTATATGAATTCCCCAAGTGTCATTCACAATGGCTGGCGACATGCTCTCAATGTGACTAGCAGAGGCTAGAGATGTGATTTCAGGATGACTCATGGCGACTAATGTGGTGCCCCCAGCATGACTTGTAGTGGTTGGTTGCTAGTCTTCAGCATGAATTACAAAGGTTGTCGACCAATCTCCAACATGACTAGCAGATGTTGGTGATGGAATTCTGGATGAATGGCAGTGACCAGACTAGTGGCGGTGGTTAGTTGTGGCATTTGAGACCAAGGTCCCAGGAAAGATTGGTTTTGATATATTTTTGGCCAGGAAGGGTCATGGTTTACACCCTTTCCCTATCTGGAAATGTAGTATCCTTCACCTAATTGATCCATAGAGGTTTTCACAGACATAATCACTGAAGTAGATGTCCGTGAAGAGACAAAAGTGCAATAAGGATTACTCAAGTGAGGATATATGTTTCCCCCATGTGAAGGGGTTCCGTGAAGAGGGTAGCCTATACCATAAAACCAATTCTATTCACATGAAATACCATAGGACATATGAAGACGTGAAATGGGAAGAGTGTTCGTAGGAACTGGCGTAGCGGACGATGGATACACGGATGGGGTGTAATAAGTAGAATAACCACCCATTTGAGCACTGGCTCCTAAAAATTCATTGCTAGGATTGGATTCGTAAGAGGGGAGATTCCAACCCCGCATAGTGAGAGTTGGTTGAGGGAAATGATTCCTATCAAATGAAGATGTGGACAGCGGAATCATCATGCCCCCAGATCCAAAACTAGGATTCATATAAGAAGTCAAGGGAGAGGATGTAAAGGGTTAAGGCATGTTTTTCATATCCATATGAAAATGATTAGAGACCCAAGGCATGGAATGAGCATCATAATTCTGCATACCATTATGAAAAGCGGACAAATTCATCCCCATGAAATGAGTGAATTCCATGGGGGAGGTAGTGATAAATGAGGGAGTCAAAGGACCTCCACTATCCATGATAATGGCAACTCGAGGCATGGTATAAAATCCTCAGGTCAACTAATAATCAAAGATCACACCAAAAATATTCAAACGACCAATATGCACACAAACAGGGTAAAGTGGTTGAAAGGGGCCTCCCTCTCTAAAGTAGGTATGCCTCACCCAAGAGGGGCCTGAGAATACTCTACTAAAGATAGGAGGTATCAAAATCAGTTATAAGGGCCCTCGTGGTCTTAATAACCAATCGGTTAGATCCTCCCAGAGAGGTAATCCTCCATAAAGGTTGTGTGTTGTCTGACCCTTGTCTGACCTAGGGTACCTTCAAAATAACCCTTGTAAGTAACCTATGTGGTACCTAATTCAAGAAACTAAGAAACCATGATATAACCAATGCACAAGTGAATATTCATAAGTCAGGTCCACTGTATGGGCAGGGGAACAAATCCTGAAACCTTGAAATAACCGCCTCTCACAGAGGTAAGGGTACTAGCAAGATCCCCATATAAAAATAGATCCCTAGAAATATATCTGACTCTAAGAAGGTATCGGGGGGATATCCCTTCAACCAACCTCATGTGACATTGTGCTTAAATTCGGTGTAAGTGGAGCCTCCTGATATTACAGATTATACCATGGATTTCTCCACTCCCCTAGTCAGACACATATGTTGATTTAATATCCTTAGAGAAGTTTACTCACAAAATCCTATTCCAAGGCTCTAAATCCTAAGCTAGTTTGTGCACCCTATAAAAATAAAATCATTACTAATCAATTTTAAATTATAGTGTTACTTTTAGTGGCCTTTCTTACTCAAAAAAGGTGTGGTCGTGAAACTAGTGATGTTATGACTCATCAAGTAAGATAAATGAATATGAATACAATGAAAAGTCCTAACTTCAATTCCCAATAAATGATATGCTTTTCAAAATGCAATTCTCAATTTAGTTCTGCAATTATAAATAAAATGTAATCTTTCTTTACATGTACCAATATCAATGATAAGGACTCTAAAGATCAAATGCCAACAATGTAAAATGCCTAATATTTTGTATTTTCAATGTAAAAGAATGAAAATGTAAGGACTAAACAACAACTTGATATAATAACTCTATTGTATGTAAACATAGACAAACCAAGTGAGATATCAAGAAGCAAACACCCAGCCCAAGATGCAAGGATAATTAAATGAAAATGATGATGAAAAGGGAACCTCCCAAAAATTCAACCAAAGAAAGGTTTCCTGTCATTTCATAGACACTTAACAATCATAACAGAGACCCAAGAAGAATCAACAATCATCAAAACCTACCCAACAACCAAGCAACAAAGGGTGTTGTACGCAACTGTTCAAGGGAAAATCATGTATATATGCCTCTTGCAGAAGGACAACATGCGTATGTACGCGAGTGTTAGGCAAAAACCCACATATATGTGTCAAAACATAGCCAGGCTAAGGAGAAGGATGAGAAACTCAGACTCAGAATGAACAAAGGCTGTCAAGGAGTAATACGGCAAGAAACTAAATATAAACGAGAGAAATCTAAGGAGAAAAACACTCCAAACCCCGAAAAAAGAATATTTAATCCCCATTATGGTCGCCAATTCTATTATGAGGAAAATCTCTCTATGGATAGTGGTAAACCACAAAAGACGGAAATGAATGCAGAAATAAACTCTAATCTCAGGTATGCTATATAAAAAAATATGCTAGTAAGACAAGATAAAAGGCCTACCTCATCCAGACGTTCGATGAAGTCCATCATTGAGCACTTGACTCAAAGCAATATACCTGCAACTTTTTCTCAACAACCAAGAAACACAATCATATGGTGATAATATATAATGTTAGCACATTCAATAGCATAATCCATCAACATTCATAGTAAATACGCCCATGGAATAACAATTCAAATATTTGCAAGATATTAATTGGATGAGAAAAGAATATTTCTATTAAGATGTAATCAGCAGAAGTGCATGAATTACAAACTTCCGTGCCAGGACGGTTCAAAACCAAGAAACTAAGTCCCTTCCAGTTGGGCCTCCACCACTTCAATCCTCCACCAAAGGAAAGATCATTTAAGAGAGACAATGAGGTTCTCAATCATGTAGGGAAGAGCTTGGGGGTTGAACAATGTGTCCATACTTAAAAGGACAAAGGGATGCAGACACAATATGAAGTGAATAATTTCTCTAGAGTAACTTTGCTCTCAAAGTTGAATTCTTCTCCTCTTTTCCATGGCTCATATTTGGCCCATTTTTATCCTTCAAGTGGAACTGAAGGGTTGAGTCGAAATGTTTCCAGTATATGGAAGGTCAAGGGTCATGGATCTCATGATATGACATGGAAATCTGACACTATTTTTTAATTTTGGGCACAAATCCTAATGTACGTGGGTTGTAGTGGTGCAACCTAGGTATATGCATGTTGTACTATAGGTAGGGCGCTTATATGTGGAAAAATAATGTTTTTAGCTCTGGGATTTGCAAAAGGGGACTTCAAGTCTGCATAGGGAAATGGAAAAAGGCCTTATGTGCAAGTTTTCATAGGGTGAGGAAAATCTTGCTATAACACCATGCATGATTGACTTCCACTAGTCTAATTGAGTTTAATTGACTATGAACTGAAGAGGGACATCCTATAGGCTATTTTGTAGGGGAATATTATCTAGAGAGAATATTCTCATATAAGGAAGCGTTCTCAACATTGGACTATCAAACTTAGGAAAATAATTCTAGGTGAGTGTGTAATATCTCCAAAACCCCCCCTGAACACTAGTAGGATGTACATGATGAATGGGTCCCAGAAACCAAGGCCATGTTAGGTACCCATTGTACAATGCATCTAAGAATTAAACACTAATAAAAAATGAGGAAAGAGGGAAAAGCTAATGGGAACCCCCCCCCTCTCAAGAAACAATGCATAAAAAAAGTGAGAGGGGACAAAAGGAAGTTGCTAAGCAACTGTGTCCTTCACTCCACGAAGACCTCACAACTGTGCAAGTTTGTGCTCGTTGAATATTTTGTTGAAGATGTAGATGTCTGCATAGATATGATGAAGTAAATGCACTAGTGATATTTCCACACATATCCACTTTCTCTTTTTGTAATGAAAAATATCCAAATGAAGTTTGGATGAAACTTTGAAAATAGTGCGTCCATTTTTGGAAAAATGCTGAAAATTTACTGATTTTAAAATTCTCATAACTTCACTTGGAATTTGTTTCAGACGATTTGTTTTTTTAAATTGGGTATTTTTCCGAGAGGAATTCAAATATCAAATTTTGTTTTGCAAATTATTCTGAAAAAAAAAATAGAATTGAATATGATGTGCACGACCCCCTTTTTGTCTCATGAGATGCATGCATGTTGCTCCTGAGATACCTACATGGCACATGTAAAAGTGTCTGCATGTGACTCTTGATATGAATGCATGCTATATTCCATATGAAATTTAGAAAACAAAACTGAAATGGAGTAGACATCATCTGCAGTTAATGGAACAAGAATTTGTGTAGATACTTGTGTAGAAGACTCTTCATAATAAGAGGATTGATCTTCTAATGGCTTCTCTTATGGATCTATATTTTCAATCTCCTGCATGAAATCTTCAAAATATTATTTATTCCTGAATAGACCCTCCAATATGATCCATAGTTCATTTGGAGTTGAGTCTCATGATTCATCATATACTTGGTGGAGAATTTCAGGAGAAATAGACCAGAAGATACATCCTATGGCCATATCTTGTCGATTGAGAAAGTCATTTTTCTCATTGGAGGGATCATTCTCTACTTCTATTGGCATATTTATTTGGTACAAGCCTCTACATCTAATATAGAGAAGAATTTTTGGCTTCCACTCCAAATAGTTATGAGGCGTGAGAAGTATTGTTGGTGAATAATCCATCTTTTTTGCGTTCTTCAATCTTCAATACCCGCAAATGAAAAAATGTTGGTGCACCTTCTTCCTAGTGGGTTGTGGGCTTTGATACCATGTATAATGTGGTGAATACCTACACAAGAGATCTAGCTAGTAGAATAACAAACACAACTTGCAAAGTAGAGAATACGAGAGAAACTTTGGTGAAAAAAGAATGAAAAAATGTATTAGTTGTATTCCACACTCAAAGAGTGAATAATTTACAATAGATATAGGATAAATGAGTAACTAATGAACCATAGGATTTATCTAGATATATATAGACACTCAATGATAGACACTCAAGTGAGTTGCCACCTAGTCCTAGTTATCTAATCCATGTATTCATCAGTTAACTAAGTTAGATGTGTGAAAGTGAGAGAAACACATGCAACTGTTGGTGATAAAAATGAGGTTTTCATGCATGAGTGACTTCCACTAGCATAACTGAGCATAAATGACTCTGAACTAAAGAGGAACCGTTCTCAACATTGGACTATAAAACTTAGCAAAATAATTCTAGGTGAGTGTGTAATATCTCCAACACCTGGTTCAATTTGGTAGTGACTGGTAGTGGTGGTTCCTCACACACCTCAAAAAAATTGCATCACATAATGCAAGAATTAGACATTAGTTGAAATTGCTAGATGTCTTTTGTAGGCCAAATATATGCCTCCTCACTTCTGGGTTGAAGCGGTATATTATTTGAACTATCTACTCAATCGCATCTTGAATCGATTTGTTCCTTCCATGACTCTAGTCGAATGATGGTGTGAAAAATAGCCTTCATTTGGCCACCTCCATGTGTTTGTATGTGTTTCCTAGGATCATATTTCTGATGATTGCAAAAAGAATTTGGATGCAAAGAGTTATTATTGCATCATGATGGGCTACTCTGAAGAGTCGAAATCCTATCAATTGTTTGATAGTTTCAAATGGAAAATCATTATCATACGTAATGTATGGTTTTATGAGAAGCATTTTGGAATTAAGTTGTTGAATGTCACCTCTTGATGATTGTAGGATGATCCTTTTGAATTTGTCTCCAACACTGGTTATCCTATTCCATATTTCATTCCTTCGACTGGACAATCTAACTTTGTTCTTATTTCGACTCGACCCTTGATCTTCGAGTCAACTAGTTTGACGTCCTCTGTTTTGACTGGTTTGTCGACTGAACCTTCTTCGACTTCTGATCAACCTGCTACAGTGACCAACAGTTCACCTATTTCTTGTCTACCCAGATGAGCTTCCAAGACAATTGAAGCTACTGGAGTTGGTGCCGAGGCATTTTTCTCCAGATGAAAAACTCAAATTCAAAAGTAGCATGTCAGTGTTGCCTTGATGAATTTTGTACTTGAAACTTATGATCCTGTTGCCTATTTGGATGCTCAAGGATTCCCTTAATGGGAACATGTTATGCATAAAGAAAGTGATTTTTTTCAAAGAATCACACTTGGGACTTAGTTTCCCGAACGCAAGGAAAGAACATTGTGAAGTGTCAATGGGTCTACACGACTAAATTTACCTCTGAAGGTGTTGTTGAGACATAAAGTACTCTTGGTTGAAAAGGGATTTTCTCAACAAGAAGGTATCGAATACACTCAAACCTTTCCCCTACTACAAATATGAACTATATTTGAATGATTCTTTCCCTTGGTGCTCACACTTGAGAATTATTTCCTCAAATGCAAGGAAAGAAAATTGTGAAGTGTTAATGGGTCTACATGACCAAATTTACCTTTGAAGGTGTTGTTGGGTGACACAAGGCACGCATGGTTGTGAAGGTATTTTCTCAAAAATAAGGTATTGAATACACTGAGACCTTTTCCCCTATTGCAAAGATGAACCATGTTCAACTAATTCTTTCCATTGTTGCTTGTTTTGGATGGAAAATCCATTAGATGGATGTAAAATTTTCATGGAACAACCACCTAGTTTTATGAAATATTAAACCTTGGTGTTTCGACTCAAGAAGTTGATTTATGGTTTGAACTAGGATCCCTAAGCTTGGTATGCTAAGATCGACATTTTATTTCTTCTACTTGGTTTCAAACGTTGTGAATCTAATCACAAATTGTATGTACTCCATACCAATGGAGACACTTTGATTGTTGTTGTATATGTAGATGAAATATTCCTTACTAGCAATAATAATGATCTCATTCTTAGATTGAAGAAATAACTGGTTGACTCCTTTGACATGACAAATCTTGGTGCTTTGCATTATTTTTTGGGTCTTCAAGTATTACCACCTTGTGATGGATTTTTCATTTCTCAATCTAAATATGTGATGGATATTTTGAAACATTTTAAGATGATCGATAGTAATCCTTTTTCTACTCCTTTCCAATCTCGAGTTAATCTCACCAAAACTTGTCAAACACCTCAAGTCAATGTTACACTTTATCGACAGCTGGTCGACAGTCTTATTTTTCTTACGCATAGTCGACCTGAAATTTTCTTTTTCGTTAGTGTGGTTTCTCAATTTATGTAGGACCCCAGAGAAATCCTATGGAAAGCAATCAAACAAATTTTCCACTATCCCAAGGGTACCTTTCATTTTGGTATCAAGTATTGTCGAAGTTCAGATTTGTTATTCAAATTCACCGACTCTGAATGGGATGGTGACAATGATGATAGGAAGACCACTTCTAGCTATGTGTTTTGTCTAAGCATTGGACCATTGGTGTGGTTGCGCAAGAAAAAAAAGGTAGTCTCCTTGTCGACTACAAAAGTAGAATATCGTGGTGTCGTTCAAGTAGGTATTGAAGCAGTCTAGATTTTCCAACTTCTAGGAAAACTTGGTTTTCTCATTTAGACCTAGACTACAATTTACTGTGATAATCAAAGTGCCATACAGGTTGCTAAAAATCTTGTTTCCCACAGTAAGATGAAGCATGTTCATCTCTGTGCTCACTATTTGCAACAATTGGCTCACGAGAACACTCTATGTCTTGAATATTGTAGAACAAATGATCAGGTAGTTGATATATTTACTAAATTGTTAGCTAAAGCTAGATTTATCAAGCTCGGTATGATGCTTGGGATTTAGGAAGATGCAATTATGGGGGGTGTCATGAAGACTTAATTTCACCTCCTGAATCTCCATAGATGTGTGTTGATGGGGGGGGTGTTGGAACATCAAACATTGATGGTTCATCACACTTATCCTGGATTCAGTCGGTCAAGTGGTTGACCTACATTTCGATACAGTTGGTCGAGGGATAGAGTAGATATTTACATTAGTTGGTTGAGTATTTGACATGCTTATTGGTCAGAAATTCAACCAACAATCGAAGATATTTTGGTGATGGATCGACCATCCTAGAAATTGACTATGAGTTGGACTGATAGTCGGTTGGGTCAAGCATCCTTGTTGAGTCGACTAGGTCACAATGCGGATTTGATGGACTCAACTATAATAAATGATGGTATATGTGGAAAATAGCTTCCCGATGTCATGGAAGTTGGTTAGATATTGAGACTATAAATAGCAGATCCCTTGGGTCACTATCAACATACGAATCAAGTACATGTGGATCATGCGGATCAAGATGTGCAATATGCATTGTGATGTTCTAATCACAGTGTGCTCTTCTTAAGTGTTGTAATGATGTCTTTAGACACCACCTCTTTTTTTTTAAATTTTATTCTCTCTTCGACTATCTACAAAAAAATTTGTCTGTTTCGTAATAGGTTCCACCTTATTCCCCAACAAATAATACAAAAATAATTCAATAAGTTAAATATTAATTCCAACCATGTATAAGTTAAAAAAAATAGCACATAATTAACAACGAATCACTAGAGTCACAAGCTGCTAAACTTTGACCATTATTCCATAACTATACTTGAGGGTGTGTTTTATGTTGTCCTTAGTTGTCTCATGACTAAATTCGTTGAATTGTCTGCAATAAGAGAACCATAATCATTAATGGTATATATTAAGGTAGTGTATTAACATCACCTTACTAGCTACAATTTTTCATGGATACTTATAATAAATGAGATTATCTTGATAAACTTACAAAGTGGCCTCTATTTGAGGAACTCCCTGCTTGACCGACATAATGTGTACCTTTTGGGGGGTGTCAATTGGTGCATGTACATGAAATAACATAAGATAAGTTTATTACTTGACAAATGACCACAAAAGTAGGTCAATGATAAATCCCCAATCATTAAATTTAGACTAAACCATCATAAATTTATTATGAATATGGTTTTCCTATACTTAAGATATGAATTTCTCATAGTTGAGATGTGCTTTGTTTTTTCCAGCAGAAAATTTCTCAATATATTTAATATATGTTGTTCACAAAACAATACATAAAACTGATAGTTACATCCATCTCCAAAGCCACTTGAAAAATAAGTCTTTCACAGCAGACCCTCAAGTGATTTTAAGTATTGACAAATCACCACAAAAAGCACCTTAAAAAAAAACATATTAGATACATTTAA
Organism: Picea glauca; assembly: GCA_000966675.3. Lineage (NCBI taxonomy): Eukaryota > Viridiplantae > Streptophyta > Pinopsida > Pinales > Pinaceae > Picea > Picea glauca. The sequence goes on along the minus strand of JZKD02S2418519.1, from coordinate 370,782 downwards.
CTCTGATGTAGAGTAGACAACCAAGTCTAGCTAAGTATCATAACCACCAAAAAAAAGAGAAAAAACCAGTCACATAAAGAGGTGCATAAAATGGGAGGGACCCTCATGACCATCAATCCATTTGTTGTAATGGATCTTTCCTTCTGGCATCTGTAGCGCTTTTTTTGATAAAGTGTCTGCCTCCCCATTTTCTTCCCTGTAGATGTGAGAAAATATGATGATGTTGAAATAAATTTTAAGTTCTAGGATCCTTTCCATCTTGCCCATAAGTGAAGTGACTTGTATATTTCCCCTATTACTCAACCAATCAATCACAATTTTTGAGTCTCCCAAGACTTGTAGTTGATCAATTCCCAATCAGGTTACCAAGATTAAGGATGCCCACACTCCAAGAAGTTCATCCCTAGTGTTTTTTCCCGAAACACATTTTATAGTCCACCTGTAAAAACTATTTTCATATATCTTTAATACCCCCTCAATCCCACTCAAAAACCCATTTGCTTGGGTTGCACCATCAAACCAAGCTA
>JZKD02S2418519.1:338876-350039 GCA_000966675.3 Picea glauca | reverse complement strand
TGAATTTTGCAGTATGAGATACTACCTTGCGACACTTTTTAGGTGGAACAATAGTTGGAACTAGCTCTGGTATTTTATAGAGATGACCCCCTAAAGTAAAAATGACACTAAGGGGTCAAGACTCATAAATAGCATGGCGTATCCACATATATGGTTGGCCCAAGAGAACATCACATACATCCAATGGGGAAACATCACATAATACCTCATCCTTGAAGGGTTAGATTCCATATGACAATCGACACTACTAGCTAACACAAAGATCTCATCCTTGGGGAAGCCACCCAATGTTGTATGGTTGTGGGTGTGGTGTTGTTGACAATCCCAACTGTTTGACGACCTTTGCTGAGATGAGGTTCTTCTGGCTTCTGCTATCAACAATAAAATGCAGTGGGGTCCCCTTCACCCACATCTGTGAATGAAAAAGACGTTCCCCCTCTTCAGGATATGTTGGTTCTTATGGTTGAATTGTTGCGGTCGCGACAATAGCAGTGGGGTCTACGTCAATGATCTGTCCTTTATCATTATTTTTAGAATCAGATTCTAAATCAGGGTTTGGGTCTTTGTCTTTGATCTTGGACACCAATGACTATTTTGAGAGACATTCATCTGTGTTGTGCCAGGGGCTTTTGTGGAACTCGCACCATTTTTCGGTGTCCTTCTTTGTCTTCCCATGACCCTTCTTTTCCTATGTCTTGGACTGGTTTTCGGGAGACTGTTTGTTAGGGTCATATTTGTCATACTTTGGTTGTTACGTATTTGCAGACCCAAACTCCCATTCTTTCTGGTGCTTAACTTTCTGCTCAATTTTAACATCATATCGACAAGAAGCACCGAGTGATGAGATGTCCAGAAAATCCATTTCAGTCTGGATGTATCTATGTAGAGCCCCATGGTATTTCAGAACCAAATGTCGCTTGAAGTATTTGATACCTAGCTTGGTGTGCAAGGTATCAAAGGTATTGGTGAACTCCAGAACTGCTTGGCCCCTCTCTTGCCGCAATGTGGTCCATCTCATGTATTGGTCCTCATAGTTGCTAACAGGGTAATACTGTTCCTTTACCGCATCCACAAAAAAATCCTAAGTGGGATTGGCCCCATATATTCTAGACTCCTCTGTGGAACTTTGCTCCCAGTAAGTTTCCCACCAATGTTTGACATGAGGGAGAGCTTTAAGGAGTTCGAAGGTGATATTTTCTTTGTCGAAAAAAATTGTGAACAGAGAAATAACCTTCTAGTAGAGTTAACCATTTTTCTAGGGCTTATGCATCTATTTGTCCTTCAAATACAGGAATATCAAAATCAACTTGTACCTTGAAAGGTGAGGTGCCTCCAAAGTGGCCGCTTGATGAAGATGCGCCTAATGCTATCGGCAGGCGTTTAAGGATGTGGGCAAAATTCTCCATCATTTCGTCCCTCTGTCGCATGAGATCTTGCTCAAGCAAGAGATTGATAGGATCGTCTGTTCCATCGTTTTTCTTTTCTTCCGACATTGAGGGTTTCTTGGGTGTGCGAGAGTGATTTTCTTCAGGAGATACAAGCTCGAGACCCAACTTTCTATACTTGGACCTCGTTGGGGACATGCAATGAAAAAAATGATTAAGAGAAGCCTGCTATGATACCACTGATCCGGATTATTTTTGGCATGAAATGAGATCGGAGATATAATAAAGAAATGCACAGAGATATCACATATATCCAATAATATAACAGAAATATATCATAGATTCAACCATAAACACAGAGATACAGTAATACACTATTTCTATTAATGAAAGAAATGTACAGAGAGTGTAAAAATATAGAGTGAAAGACTCACTAGAATGATGGCAACTTATCTCTGAGAAGAGATGTGACAGCTACTCGCATTTGAAAGAAGATGATTACAATGAGGCTCTGAAGGCCTTTTTACAATAAACATGAATTCTAAAAACCCTAGACATCCAAAAAACTAACCCTAGGAGATGAAGCGCCAAAATTCATGTGGGCCCCGTTTGGGTAAGTTAGTACATCAACTTTTCGGGGTTGTAACTTTTGCATACGATCTTCGTTTTAGGTGCATGATAGCTCGTTGGAAAGGTATCGTCGGGGAGATTAATTTTGGGGAATCAATAATGCCTTTAGCTATCATTGAGAATGTCTATCTCAAAAAACCTTCATTTAGGCCCTCAAAATGGCCTTGAAAGTTAAAACCTGCTAAAAATAGTAAATTGCCAAAATTGCCAGAAAACTGTTTTGAGCCAGTCGAAAAAGGTGGGTGGCCACTGATATCCACCTGGATCACTTATTTCTTTGGGAATTCAATCCACTAACCCCTACGAAGGCAACATATAGGTTTACATCATTAACAGTCATAGGGATGACGAAAATAATGTGTAACAGAGAGCCCCCCAAAGTATGAAGTTAGAACAAAGTGATAGCTAAAATACTTTGTCGAGTGTGTGTAGGGAACAAGGAACATGTCGGTCAGAAACTTGCCAACAAATAAGGAAATACAGCACAATAATATATCATCACCGAGGTAGGCATTCCCATACTCAGAATACAAATGACTCAAAGCATAAATGCCGACATGCAAAGATCCATGTCAAGTAATACAGGTCATGGCCACCAAACATACACTGTAGATCCATGCCATTATGACTCAAATCTGAACATAGCCACCAAAAATACACTGTGGATCTATGTGTTAAAGACTCAAATTTGAACATAGTCACGAGACATACAATGTGAATCTATGCAACAATACAAACTGAATATACTCTAACACAACCTGAATCTATGAGAAAATATTCAGGGTCTTCATCTCCACCACTCTATAGTATGAATCTAACCATGTGAATACATGTGATGAAGTCGAACATGGTAGAAACCACTTGATTACCGGTCATTGGTGAATACCGTTAACAAGTGCGAGGGAAGTCACCAATAATGTCAATGACTCCCAAGGTACACTAGTACAATCCAATGAATGTGAATCAATGAGTTGAGGTCTAACACTCGGCAGAATCTCTCGATCATGGGTTAATAATGAAAACCCACTGTCAAAAGCGAGGAAACCTGCCATTGAAGCATGTAAGTTCCAAGGTACCAATTAGTGTATAAGTCTAATTCCTAGATAATGAGTTGAAGTCGACAGGAAAAGACTCGTCACAGGAGGGCCTTAATGTATCCCCCATCAATGACACGAAATGGATAATAAGATTTGATGTAGATCAGAGTAACAAGTGATTCAGGACTGACTCAGGGATGGATGACGCAATAGAAGGCTTAAGGACTGCAGAAATGGCTGATGCAATAGAAGGATTTCCGGGTTGAACTTATTTTTTGAACATATTGACGACACGACAACTGTCTTGGAAAAACTGACTCAACAACAAGGATCACAAACCAATTTGTAATATTATAGAGTATGATCAAGATACAAGAGTATTTTCCAACCTAGACGCAAAGCGATTGAAAGGGTGTCATGTTCAAAAGTGACTCTTCCATAGAATACAGGTTTAGACACATTTCTTTCCCAATTTCCCCCCCACAATTTATGGCAAGTACCTCTTTACTTTTACGCAATCTTGAGGAGGATAACATATGCTTGTAATATAATCTCATTCTTCAGATGAGTCCCTCAGAGTATGTTTAACGAACCCTAATAAGGAGTGGTTCGGTCCCATATGGGCCTTTCGATGTTTGTTTTACGACTCCAAATAAAGAAAACTCAGGGGTTTTTCATGTTTAGAGAGTCTGAAAAACACTTAAAGAGAACTCTCTCAGTTCATTTTTTTGAAAGTTAGTCCGAAGAGACTGGAAAAGAGATAAACTGTCACTCAACAGACGTGTTTTCTAATACTTTAACGAGCGTGAAAAGAACAAGATCGCTCATCAATCTTTTCATGTTTTAGAGAGTCTAAACAGAGCTTAAAAGGAACTCCTAGGGCTTCCTTTTTCGTATAACCTTTACGAGTCCGAAAAAGTGATAAAAGTATACTCGGTTACATTCTCACGTATTTATGAGCATGATAAAGAACAAATACTAAGCTCGGTAACTTATTCTCATGTATTTACGAGCATGAGAATGAACAAAGACTAAGCTCAAGATTGTTTTCATTTTTACGCAAGCTTTAAAACAAAACAAAACTATGCTTGGGATAGATTTTATTTTTACACAAGCTTAAAAGCTAAACAAAACTTATTCTTGGACCTGGTTTCATTTTTACACAAGCTTGAACCAGAGGAAACTATGCTTGAGGTAGGTGGTTTCATTTTTACACAAGCTTGAACCATAGAAAACTATGCTTGGAACTTCACAACGCATGACCCAAGGATGGTTTGTACTTAGCCCCTAGCTTAAGAATCTAGTGGTTTAACTTTGACATGAAGTCTAGAGGCTGTAAGCAATGTCCCCCAAGCTTCGTTTCGTCCAACTTCAAAGGTGGAGGAAAATGAAGCTTCAAATACTAGACAAAGGACTTGACTAAACAGAGAGGGGGAAGTTGTTTCATTTTTTAACGAGCTTGACACAGGATAAGAACTATGCTCGATAATCCAGGTTCAATCCCTAGACCTCTGTTTCATTTTTTAATGAGCTTGACACAGATACATAAACCATGCTCATAACCTCTGTTTCATTTTTTAACGAGGTTTCCATAGAGACGCAAAAACTATCCTCACAACTTGTTTCATTTTTTAACGAGCTTGAAATCAAAAAACCATGCTCAACTCTCTTCTTCATCATGACTTCCAAGAGGACAATGCTTCGGAAGGACACCATGTCAAGGGACAAAACTCGGTCATGGATTCCAAAAGATCTTCACTGGATGGAAGAAACACACTCTGGAAGGAACACATGTCGAGGGTTGCGATAGGGGTAAGGAGATCAGGCTCCAATAGCCCTACCGAAGAGATCACCATGTCAACTACCGGATCTAAGTCATCACAAGATGAATTCATGGGAGACAATGCCACATAATTAACATGTGGTGGGAGTGATACCATCTGCATATAAGAACCATTTAGGGAGGTAATCCATTCAGGACCGATGAATTAAAGTTGATCAATAGTCACAATTCTTCCATCGTGAGGGAAAGATATCACATGAAAAAGAGTGGACACAATAGCTTTCATGGCATATACATAATCCCGCCCAAGGAGTAAAGATAAATATAAGGGCTCTTGGACTACCATAACATCAATAAAGACAGTTTTCCCTCCCAAAGTTANGAGAAATAACCTTCTAGTAGAGTTAACCATTTTTCTAGGGCTTCTGCATCTATTTGTCCTTCAAATACAGGAATATCAAAATCAACTTGTACCTTGAAAGGTGAGGTGCCTCCAAAGTGGCCGCTTGATGAAGATGCGCCTAATGCTATCGGCAGGCGCTTAAGGATGTGGGAAAAATTCTCCATCATTTCGTCCCTCTGTCGCATGAGATCTTGCTCAAGCAAGAGATTGATAGGATCGTTTGTTCCATCGTTTTTCTTTTCTTCCGACATTGAGGGTTTCTTGGGTGTGCGAGAGTGATTGTCTTCAGGAGAGACAATCTCGAGACCCAACTTTCTATACTTGGACCTCGTTGGGGACATGCAATGAAAAAAATGATTAAGAGCAGCCTGCTCTGATACCACTGATCCGGATTATTTTTGGCATGAAATGAGATCGGAGATATAATAAAGAAATGCACAGAGATATCACATATATCCAATAATATAACAGAAATATATCAGAGATTCAACCATAAACACAGAGATACAGTAATACACTATTTCTATTAATGAAATAAATGTACAGAGAGTGTAAAAATATAGAGTGAAAGACTCACTAGAATGATGGCAACTTATCTCTGAGAAGAGATGTGACGGCTACTCGCATTTGAAAGAAGATGATTACAATGAGGCTCTGAAGGCCTTTTTACAATAAACAGGAATTCTAAAAACCCTAGATATCCAAAAAACTAACCCTAGGAGATGAAGCGCCAAAATTCATGTGGGCCCCGTTTGGGTAAGTTAGTACATCAACTTTTCGGGGTTGTAACTTTTGCATACGATCTTCGTTTTAGGTGCATGATAGCTCGTTGGAAAGGTATCATCGGGGAGATTCATTTTGGGAACTCAATAATGCCTTTAGCTATCATTGAGAATTTATATCTCAAAAAACCTTCATTTAGGCCCTCAAAATGGCCTCGAAAGTTAAAACCTGCTAAAAATAGTAAATTGCCAAAATTGCCAGAAAATTGTTTTGAGCCAGTCGAAAAAGGTGGGTGGCCACTGATATCCACCTGGATCACTTATTTATTTGGGAATTCAATCCACTAACCCCTCTGAAGGCAACATATAGGTTTACATCATTAACAGTCATAAGGATGACGAAAATAATGTGTAACAGAGAGCCCCCCAAAGTATGAAGTTAGAACAAAGTGATAGCTAAAATACTTTGTCGAGTGTGTGTAGGGAACAAGGAACATGTCGGTCAAAAACTTGCCAACAAACAAGGAAATACAGCACAATAATATATCATCACCGAGGTAGGCATTCCCATACTCAGAATACAAATGACTCAAAGCATAAATGTCGACATGCAAAGATCCATGTCAAGTAATACAGGTCATGGCCACCAAACATACACTGTAGATCCATGCCATTATGACTCAAATCTGAACATAGCCACCAAAAATACACTGTGGATCTATGTGTTAAAGACTCAAATTTGAACATAGTCACGAGACATACAATGTGGATCTATGCAACAATACAAACTGAATATACTCTAACACAGCCTGAATCTATGAGAAAATATTTAGGGTCTTCATCTCCACCACTCTATAGTATGAATCTAACCATGTGAATACATGTGATGAAGTCGAACATGGTAGAAACCACTTGATTACCGATCATTGGTGAATACCATTAACAAGTGCGAGGGAAGTCACCAATAATGTCAATGACTCCCAAGGTACACTAGTACAATCCAATGAATGTGAATCAATGAGTTGAGGTCTAACACTCGGCAGAATCTCCCAATCATGGGTTAATAATGAAAACCCACTGTCGAAAGCAAGGAAACCTGCCATTGAAGCATGTAAGTTCCAAGGTACCAATTAGTGTATAAGTCTAATTCCTAGATAATGAGTTGAAGTCGACAGGAAAAGACTCGTCACGGGAGGGCCTTAATGTATCCCCCATCAATGACACGAAATGGATAATAAGATTTGATGTAGATCAGAGTAACAAGTGATTCAGGACTGACTCAAGGATGGATGACGCAATAGAAGGCTTAAGGACTGCAGAAATGGCTGATGCAATAGAAGGATTTCCAGGTTGAACTTATTTTTTGAACATATTGACGACACGACAACTGTCTTAGAAAAACTGACTCAACAACAGGGATCACAAACCAATTTGTAATATTATAGAGTATAATCAAGATACAAGAGTATTTTCCAACCTAGACGCAAAGCGATTGAAAGGGTGTCATGTTCAAAAGCGACTCTTCCATAGAATATAGGTTTAGACACATTTCTTTCCCAATTTCCCCCCCACAATTTATGGCAAGTACCTCTTTACTTTTACGCAAGCTTGAGGAGGATAACATATGCTTGTAATATAAGCTCATCCTTCAAATGAGTCCCTCGGAGTATGTTTAACGAACCCTAAGAAGGAGTGGTTCGGTCCCATATGGGCCTTTCGATGTTTGTTTTACAACTCCAAATAAAGAAAACTCAGGGGTTTTTCATGTTTAGAGAGTCTGAAAAACACTTAAAGAGAACTCTCTCAGTTCATTTTTTTGAAAGTTATTCCAAAGAGACTGGAAAAGAGATAAACTGTCACTCAACAGACGTGTTTTCTAATACTTTAACGAGCGTGAAAAGAACAAGATCGCTCATCAATCTTTTCATGTTTTAGAGAGTCTAAACAGAGCTTAAAAGGAACTCCTAGGGCTTCCTTTTTCGTATAACCTTTACGAGTCCGAAAAAGTGATAAAAGTATACTCGGTTACATTCTCACGTATTTATGAGCATGATAAAGAACAAATACTAAGCTCGGTAACTTATTCTCATGTATTTACGAGCATGAGAATGAACAAAGACTAAGCTCAAGATTGTTTTCATTTTTACGCAAGCTTTAAAACAAAACAAAACTATGCTTGGGATAGATTTTATTTTTACACAAGCTTAAAAGCTAAACAAAACTTATTCTTGGACCTGGTTTCATTTTTACACAAGCTTGAACCAGAGGAAACTATGCTTGAGGTAGGTGGTTTCATTTTTACACAAGCTTGAACCATAGAAAACTATGCTTGGAACTTCACAACGCATGACCCAAGGATGGTTTGTACTTAGCCCCTAGCTTAAGAATCTAGTGGTTTAACTTTGACATGAAGTCTAGAGGCTGTAAGCAATGTCCCCCAAGCTTCGTTTCGTCCAACTTCAAAGGTGGAGGAAAATGAAGCTTCAAATACTAGACAAAGGACTTGACTAAACAGAGAGGGGGAAGTTGTTTCATTTTTTAACGAGCTTGACACAGGATAAGAACTATGCTCGATAATCCAGGTTCAATCCCTAGACCTCTGTTTCATTTTTTAATGAGCTTGACACAGATACATAAACCATGCTCATAACCTCTGTTTCATTTTTTAACGAGGTTTCCATAGAGACGCAAAAACTATCCTCACAACTTGTTTCATTTTTTAACGAGCTTGAAATCAAAAAACCATGCTCAACTCTCTTCTTCATCATGACTTCCAAGAGGACAATGCTTCGGAAGGACACCATGTCAAGGGACAAAACTCGGTCATGGATTCCAAAAGATCTTCACTGGATGGAAGAAACACACTCTGGAAGGAACACATGTCGAGGGTTGCGATAGGGGTAAGGAGATCAGGCTCCAATAGCCCTACCGAAGAGATCACCATGTCAACTACCGGATCTAAGTCATCACAAGATGAATTCATGGGAGACAATGCCACATAATTAACATGTGGTGGGAGTGATACCATCTGCATATAAGAACCATTTAGGGAGGTAATCCATTCAGGACCGATGAATTAAAGTTGATCAATAGTCACAATTCTTCCATCGTGAGGGAAAGATATCACATGAAAAAGAGTGGACACAATAGCTTTCATGGCATATACATAATCCCGCCCAAGGAGTAAAGATAAATATAAGGGCTCTTGGACTACCATAACATCAATAAAGACAGTTTTCCCTCCCAAAGTTACAGGAAACTGAGGAAGGGTCCCTAAAGGTTGACTAGTTCTTCTGTTAAAAGCTAACAGATTCTATGTAACCGGTGCAAGCTAAGGACAACCCAAAGCCTGCCAAGCAATAGAGACAAAATACTAACAGATGCACCTTCATCTATCAACATCTAAGGAACACCCAGACCAAAAACTTGTACTGTAATCTAGAAAGAAATGTGAGAGGAAAGACGAGGTCCAGTTAGCACACCCCAATTAAAAAGGATGTCCTCGTTACTTGGAGGAGGTTCCACGGGAGAAGGACGAATCCCCCCTAGCATGGTACTGTCTGTATCAACGAGAAAAACATGGGAAGTATCAGGTTTACTCTCTAGCGAGAGAGTAGGATTGACTGATGACAAGATCAGATTGACCACTTGGGTTTCATTCTCCAAGGGGAGAATGGGGTCGACAGGTGGAAAGGGATCGACCATTTGGGTTTCACTCTCTAACAAGAGAGTGGGATCAACCGAGGATGGGATTAGATCAACCACTTTGCCAACTGGGGTCGACGGGTTGTTTGGGTGATCTTGACATCAACAACACTCCCAACACAATCAACAGCACCTGGTTTCTTTCCAACATGTCCGACAATGGTTGGAATTTTAGATCCTTGTTTATTTTTCTTCTTATTATTCTTCCTTTTCTTCTTCTTCTTATCCATTGAGTTACTAGCTTTAAAGCTTTCACTCAATGAAGAAGATGAAATGGAAGAAGACCTTGCAAGTGGAGAAGGTGAATAAGATCTTACTGGTGAAGAAGGCGAAGGATCATCATGAAGTTGATGTTCTTGGGGGGAAGCACTTACAAATGAAGCATTGACTGCATTCGGGATTACCTAAGTGGAAAACAACCATACCAATAATCCAATTGTGAGACCTAGAAGGCTCAAAGTAGTGATGTGAGGAGGACCAATGTTTCCGTAAGAAGGAAACACAAAAGGTTCCCCTAGAAAAGGGGTTTCTTCATTGGTCGTTGCAGGAATTGACACCATTTAACACAAATCCAACCTAGAGTCTGCTAGGGAAAACAAACAGCACACGCTAAAAAATCTAGTAAGCAAGCAGGCAAACAAAACCTTCTCACAATGAACGCACTAATTGGTGATGAAATCCAACATCGTGAGGACAAAGTGAAAAGGGGTTGAGATAGAGCGGGTGGAAAATTTACGTCGATGACCTGCTTAACAGACTTACACCTTGGTGCAAGCTCCCACACATAAACGTGGGTATACCCTCCAAGGAGCCCGAGTGAGTTTGACCAACGTCGATTCTAGATACCGTGAAAACTTGCCCCTCCACAATCACCTCGTGTAAAGAATCTAGAGAGATAGGCCACTAAGGTTACCAATTACTACAGTGATGCCTGGGGAAACAATCAACAGTCAGATCCACGTGCAAAGGCAAGGTATCTAGCCTGAAATCAACTTGAAAGGATTCCACTCATCATTGTGGGTATACCTTCAAGCGACCCCCATAATATGCACAATCTCTACACCAAGACCAACAAAGCAGGGTGAGTAACTCTACCAGTCTCAACGCGACCTCGTGATTGACCCTTGTGTTAGAAGGGCTTCCCAAGACAAAATGTAATAAGTGGATTTCACCACTCCCTAACGCAAGATTCTATGTTTGTTTGCAGCTTTGGAAAGTTATCTTTTACACCTATTCTAAATCCCTACAACTAATCTAATGTAGGTTTTCTACCAGAAAATATAAAAATGTCTAATGAATTTTTATAAACGCTTTATTTTTAAGGTTGTTGTTACTCAAAAGGAAAATGGCGTGGACAATATGGTGTATTGACCGACTCGAAAGTTATGCAAAGAAATGAAGATGCAATCTTTTCATTTCGATGAAAGATATGCTACAAGAAGGAGAAAACATTTATCATTCCCATATGCACAATGTCCCAAAATATATTAAACTCATC
>JZKD02S2418519.1:328240-338866 GCA_000966675.3 Picea glauca | reverse complement strand
AGAGATGTGACAGCTACTTGCATTCACAAGAAGATGATTACAATGAGGCTCTGAAGGCCTTTTTACAATAAACAAGAATGCCAAAAACCCTAGACATCCAAAAACCTAACCCTAGAAGATGAAGCACCAAAAGTCATGTGGGCCTCGTTTGGGTAAGTTAGTACATCAACTTCCTGTGGTCGTAACTTTTGCATACGGTCTTCGTTTTAGGCGCACGATAGCTCGTTGGAAAGGTATCGTTGAGGAGATTCATTTTGGGGGCTCAATCATGCCTTCAGCTATCATTGAGAACCTCGATATCGAAAATACCTTCATTTAGGCCCTCAAAATGGCCTCGGAAGTTAAAACCTGTTAAAAATAGTAAATTGCCAAAATTGCCAGAAAACTGTTTTGAGCTAGTCGAAAAAGGTGGGTGGCCACGGATATCTACCTGGATCAATCCTCCCTCCTTAGGAATCAATGGTCTCCATTGCGTTGAGTTCCCGGGGGAGAGGGAAAATCATTTGTTGGATATGCATCTTGGTGAGCTGCTTGTCTTGCTAGAGACGTTGCGTTGCTTAGTTTGTGGAAGTCTCTCACGAACCTATTGAGGTTGAGGCTGTTCAACAAGTCAAGATACATGAGAGGATGGTGTGCAGAAGGAATCTTTTCACTTTGTTGCAACCTTGTTGACCTTCTTCTGTTGGATAGAAGGTGCTTGGGGCAAGGCTGTAGTGGTTGTAGTGTCCTTCTATTCTCCTTTTGAACAAATTGTGAAGAAGTTGAATTCTGCAATATGAGATACTACCTTGCGACACTTTTTAGGTGGAACAATAGTTGGAACTACCTCTGGTATTCTGTAGAGATGACCCCCTAATGTAACAATGACACTATAGGGTCGAGACTCATAAACAGCATAACATCTCCACATATATGGTTGGCCCAAGAGAACATCACAGACATCCAGTGGGGCAACATCACATAATACCTCATCCTTGAAGGGTTGGATGTTGTATGACAATCGACACTACTGGATGACNCATTTAGGCCCTCAAAATGGCCTCGGAAGTTAAAACCTGTTAAAAATAGTAAATTGCCAAAATTGCCAGAAAACTGTTTTGAGCTAGTCGAAAAAGGTGGGTGGCCACGGATATCCACCTGGATCAATCCTCCCTCCTTAGGAAGCAATGGTCTCCATTGCGTTGAGTTCCCGGGGGAGAGGGAAAAGCATTTGTTGGATATGCATCTTGGTGAGCTGCTTGTCTTGCTAGAGACGTTGTGTTGCTTAGTTTGTGGAAGTCTCTCACGAACCTATTGAGGTTGAGGCTGTTCAACAAGTCGAGATACATGAGAGGATGGTGTGCAGAAGGAATCTTTGCACTTTGTTGCAACCTTGTTGACCTTCTTCTGTTGGATAGAAGGTGCTTGGGGCAAGGCTGTAGTGGTTGTAGTGTCCTTCTGTTCTCCTTTTGAACAGATTGTGAAGAAGTTGAATTCTGCAATATGAGATACTACCTTGCGACACTTTTTAGGTGGAACAACAGTTGTAACTACCTCTGGTATTCTGTAGAGATGACCCCCTAATGTAACAATGACACTATGGGGTCGAGACTCATAAACAGCATAGCATCTCCACATATATGGTTGGCCCAAGAGAACATCACAGACATCCAGTGGGGCAACATCACATAATACCTCATCCTTGAAGGGTTGGATGTTGTATGACAATCGACACTACTGGCTGACACGAAGATCTTATCCTTGACGAAGCCACCCAATGTTGTATGGCTACGGGTGTGGTGTTGTTGGCAATCCCAATTGTTTGACGACCTCTATTGAGATGAGGTTCTTCTGGCTTCCGCTATCAACAATAAAATGCAGTGGGGTCCACTTCACCCACATCTGTGAATGAAAAAGATGTTCCCCCTCTTCAGGATCTATTAGTTCTTCTGGTTGAATTGTCGTGGTCGCGACAATAGCAGTGGGGTCCGCGTCAATGATCTGTCCTTTATCATTATTTTCAGAATCAGATTCTGAATCAGGGTTTGGGTCTTTGTCTTTGATCTCGGCCACCAATGACTATTTTGAGCGACATTCATCAGTGTTGTGCCAGGGGATTTTGTGGAACTCGCACCATTTTCCGGTGTCCTTCATTGTCTTCCCGTGAGCCTTCTTTTCCTGTGTATTGGACTAGTTTTCTGGAGACTGTTTGTTAGGGTCGTCTTTGTCATATTTTGGTTGTTGCGTATTTGCAGACCCGAACTCCCGTTTGTTCTGGTGCTTAAATTTCTTCTCAATTTTAACAACATATCGATAAGCAACACCGAGTGATGAGATGTCCAGAAAATCCATTTCAATCTGGATGTATCTGTGTAGAGCCCCATGGTATTTCAGAATCAAATGTCACTCAGAGTCTTTGATAACCATCTCGGTGCACAAGGTACGGAAGGTATTGGTGAACTCCATAACTTCTTGGCCCCTCTCTTGCTGCAGTGTGGTCCATCTCATGTACTGGTCCTCATAGTTTCCAACAGGGTAATACTGTTCCTTTATCACATCCACACAAAAATCCCAAGTGGGATCAAGCCCCTATATTCCAGACTCCTCTATGGAACTTTGCTCCCAGTAAGTTTCCCACCAATGTTTGACATGAGGGAGAGCTTTAACGAGTGCAAAGGTGATCTTTTCTTTGTCGGAAAAATTGTGAACAGAGAAATAACCTTCTAGCAGAGTTAACCATTTTTCTAGGGCTTCTGCATCCATTTGTCCTTCAAATACATGAATATCAAAATTAACTTGTACCTTGAAAGGCGAGGTGCCTCCAAAGTGGTCGCTTGATGAAGATGCGCCTAATGCTATCGGCATGCGTTTAAGGATGTGGGAAAAATTCTTCATCATTTCATCCCTCTGTCGTGTGAAAGCTTGCTCAAGTAACAAATTGATAGGATCGTCTGCTCCGTCGTTTTTCTTTTCTTCCGCCATTGAGGGTTTCTTGGGTGTGCGAGAGAAATTGTCTTCAAGAGATACAAGCTTGAGACCCAACTTGCTATACTCAGACCTTGTCAGGGACATGCACTGAAAAAAATGATTAAGAGTAGCATGCTCTGATACCACTAATCCGGATTATTTTCGGCACAAGATGAGATCGAAGATATAATAAAGAAATTCACAGAGATATCATGTATATCCAATAAGATAACAGAAATACATCAGAGATTCAACCATAAACACACAGATATAGTAATACACGATTTCTATTAATGAAATAAATGTACAAAGTGAAAGACTCACTAGAATGGTGGCAGCTTATCTCTGAGAAGAGATGTGACGGATACTCGCATTCGCAAGAAGATGATTACAATGAGGCTTTGAATGCCTTCTTACAATAAACAAGAATTCCAAAAACCATAGACATCCAAAAACCTAACCCTAAGAGATGAAGCGCCAAAAGTCATGTGGGCCCCCCCGTTTGGGTAAGTCAGTACATCAACTTCCCGGGTCGTAACCTTTGCATATGATCTCCGTTTTAGGCACATGATAGCTCATTGGAAAGGTATCATCGAGGAGATTCATTGTGGGGGCTCAATCATGTCTTTTTCTATCATTGAGAACCTCTATCTCAAAAAACCTTCATTTAGGCCCTCAAAATGGCCTCAGAAGTTAAAACCTACTAAAAATAGTAAATTGCCAAAATTGCCAGAAAACTATTTTGAGCCAGTCGGAAAAGGTGGGTGGCCACGGATATCCACCTGGATCAATCCTCCCTCCTTAGGAAGCAATGTTCTCCATTGCGTTGAGTTTCTGGGGGAGAGGGAAAAGCGTTTGTTGGATCTGCATCTTGGTGAGTTGCTTGTCTTGCTAGAGACGTCGCGTTGCTTAGTTTGTGGAAGTATGTCACGAACCTGTTGAGGTTGAGACTGTTCAAAAAGTCGAGATACATGAGAGGATGGTGTGTAGAAGGAATCTTTCTTCTTTGTTGCAACCTTTTCGACCTACTTCTGTTGGATAGAAGGTGTTTGGGGCAAGGTTGTAGTGGTTGTAGTGTCCTTTTGTTCTCCTTTTGAACAGATTGTGAAGAAGTTGAATTTTGCAGTATGAGATACTACCTTGTGACACTTTTTAGGTGGAACAATAGTTGGAACTACCTCTGGTATTATGTAGAGATGACCCCCTAAAGTAACAATGACACTACAGGGTCGAGACTCATAAACAACATGGCGTCTCCACATATATGGTTGGCCCAAGAGAACATCACATACATCCAGTGGGGAAACATCACATAATACCTCATCCTTGAAGGGTTGGATGTCGTATGACAATCGAAACTATTGGCTGACACGAAGGTCTCATCCTTGGAGAAGCCACCCGATGTTGTATGGTTGCGGGTGTGGTGTTGTTAACAATCCCAACTGTTTGATGACCTCTGCTGAGATGAGGTTCTTCTGGCTTCCTCTATCAACAATAAAATGCAGTGGGGTCCCCTTCACCCACATCTATGAATGAAAAAGACGTTCCCCCTCTTCAGGATCTGTTGGTTCTTCTGGTTGAATTGTTGCAATCGCGACAATACCAGTGGGGTCCACGTCAATGATCTGTCATTTATCATTATTTTCAGAATTAGATTCTTAATCAGGGTTTGGCTCTTTGTCTTTGATCTCGGCCACCAATGGTTGTTTTGAGCGACATTCATCGGTGTTGTTCCAGGGGCTTTTGTGGAACACACACCATTTTTCAGTGTCCTTCTTTGTCTTCCCGTGACCCTTCTTTTCCTGTGTCTTGGACTAGTTTTCAGGAGACTATTTGTTAGGGTCGTCTTTGTCATACTTTGGTTGTTGCGTATTTGTAGACCTAAACTCCCGTTTGTTAGATGGTGCTTTAATTTATGCTCAATTTTAACAACATATCGATAAGCAACACCGAGTGATGAGATGTCTAGAAAATCCATTTCAGTCTGGATGTATCTGTGTAGAGCCCCACGGTATTTCAGAACCAAATGTCGCTCGGAGTCTTTGATACCTAGCTTGGTGCGCAAGGTATGGAAGGTATTGATGAACTCCGAAACTGCTTGGCCCCTCTCTTGCCACAGTGTGGTCCACCTCATGTACTAGTCCTCACAGTTGCCAATAGGGTAATACTGTTCCTTTACGGCATCCACAAAAAAATACCAAGTGGGATCGGCCCCATATATTCCATACTCCTCTGTGGAACTTTTCTCCCAGTAAGTTTCCCACCAAAGTTTGACATGAGGGAGATCTTTAAGGAGTGCGAAGGTGATCTTTTCTTTGTCGAAAAAATTGTAAACAGAGAAATAACCTTCTAGCAAAGTTAACCATTTTTCTAGGGTTTCTACATCTATTTGTCCTTCAAATACAGGAATATCAAAATTAACTTGTACCTTGAAAGGCGAGGTGCCTCCAAAGTGGTCGCTTGATGAAGATGTGCCTAATGTTATCAACAGGTGTTTAAGGATGTGGGAAAAATTCTCCGTCATTTTCTCCCTCTGTCGTGTGAGAACTTTCTCAAGCAAGAGATTGATAGAATCGTCTGCTATGTCATTTTTATTTTCTTCCATGATTGAGGGTTTCTTGGGTGTGCGAGAGAAATTGTCTTCAAGAGAGACAAGCTTGAGACCCAACTTGCTATACTCGGACCTCGTCGGGGACATGCACTGAAAAAAATGATTAAAAACAACCTACTCTGATACCACTAATTCGGATTATTTTCGGCACGAAATGAGATCGGAGATATAATAAAGAAATACACAGATATATCGCGTTTATCCAATAATATAACATAAATATATAAGAGATTCAACAATAAACACAGAGATACAGTAATACACGATTTCTATTAATGAAATAAATGTACAGAGACTGTAAAAATACAAAGTGAAAGACTCGCTAGAATGGTTGCAACTTATCTCTGAGAAGAGATGTGATGGCTACTCGCATTTGCAAGAAGATGATTACAATGAGGCACTGAAGGCCTTTTTACAATAAACAGGAATGCCAAAACCCCTATACATCCAAAAAACTAACCCTAGGAGATGAAGCGCCAAAAGTCATGTGGACCCCATTTGGGTAAGTTAGTACATCAACTTCTCGGGGTCGTAACTTTTGCATACGATCTCTGTTTTAGGCACATGATAGCTCGTTGGAAAGTTATCATCAAGGAGATTCATTTTGGGGGCTCAATCATGCATTTGACTATCATTGAGAACCTCTATCTTGAAAAAACTTCATTTAGGCCCTCAAAATGGCCTCAGAAGTTAAAACCTGCTAAAAATAGTAAATTGCCAAAATTGCCAGAAAACTATTTTGAGCTAGTCGGAAAAGGTGGGTGGCCACGGATATCCACTTAGATCAATCCTCCCTCCTTAGGAAGCAATGGTCTCCATTGTGTTGAGTTCCCGGGGGAGAGGGAAAATCATTTGTTGGATCTGCATCTTGGTGAGCTGCTTGTCTTGCTAGAGACGTCGTGTTTCTTAATTTGTGGAAGTCTGTGAGGAACCTGTTGAGGTTGAGGTTGTTCAACAAGTCGAGATACATGAGAGGATAGTGTGCAGAAGGAATATTTTCACTTTTTTGCAACCTTGTCAACCTGCTTCTGTTGGATAGAAGGTGCTTGGGGCAAGGTTGTAGTGGTTGCAGTGTCATTTTGTTCTCTTTTTGAACAGATTGTGAAGAAGCTGAATTTTGTAGTATGTGATACTACCTTGCGACACTTTTTAGGTGGAACAATAGTTGGAACTACCTTTGGTATTTTGTAGAGATGACCCCCTAAAGTAACAATGGCACTATGGGGTCAAGACTCATAAACAACATGGCGTCTCCACATATATGGTTGGCCCAAGAGAACATCACAGACATCCAGTGGGGAAACATCACATAATACCTCATCCTTGAAGGGTTGGATGTTGTATGACAATCGACACTGTTGGTTGACACAAAGATCTCGTCCTTGGTGAAGCCACCGGATGTTGTATGGATGCAAGTGTGGTGTTGTTGACAATCCCAACTGTTTGACGACCTCTGTTGAGATGAGGTTCTTCTGACTTCCGCTATCAACAATAAAATGCAGCGGGGTCCCCTTCACCCACATCTGTGAATGAAAAAGATGTTCCCCCTCTTCAGGATCTGTTGGTTCTTCTGGTTGAATTGTTGTGGTCGTGACAATAGTAGTGAGGTCCGCGTCAATGATCTGTCCTTTATCATTATTTTCAGAATCAGATTCTGAATCAAGGTTTGGGTCTTTGTCTTTGATCTCAACCACCAATGACTGATTTTGAGCAACATTCATCGGTGTTGTTCCAGTGGCTTTTTTGGAACTCACACCATTTTCCGGTGTCCTTCTTTGTCTTCCAGTGACCCTTCTTTTCCTGTGTCTTGGACTGGTTTTCGGGGGACTGTTTGTTAGGGTCTTCTTTGTCATACTTTGGTTGTTGTGTATTTGCAGACCCGAACTCCCATTTGTTCTGGTGATTAAATTTATGCTCAATTTTAACAACATATCAATAAGCAGCACCGAGTGTTGAGATGTCCAGAAAATCCATTTTAGTCTGGATGTATCTGTGTAGAGCCCCACAGTATTTCAGAACCAAATGTCGCTCAAAGTCTTTGATACCCAGCTTGATGCATAAGGTATGGAAGATATTGGTGAACTTCGAAACTACTTGGCCCCTCTCTTGCCACAGTGTGCTCCATCTCATGTACTGGTTCTCATAGTTGCCAATAGGGTAATACTGTTCCTTTAGCACATCCACAAAAACATCCCAAGTGGGATCGGCCCCATATATTCCAGACTCCTCTATGGAACTTTGCTCCCAGTAAGTTTCCCACCAATGTTTGACATGAGGGAGAGCTTTAAGGAGTGTGAAGGTGATCTTTTCTTTGTCGGAAAATTGTGAACAAAGAAATAACCTTCTAGCAGAGTTAACCATTTTTCTAGGGCTTCTGCATCTATTTGTCCTTCAAATACAAGAATATCAAAATCAAATTGTACCTTGAAAGGCGAGGTGCCTCTAAAAGTGGTCGCTTGATGAAGATGCGTCTGATGCTATATACAGGCGTTTAAGGATGTGGGAAAAATTCTCCATCATTTCGTCCCTCTGTCGCGTGAGATATTTCTCAAGCAACAGATTGATAGGATCGTCTACTTCGTTGTTTTTATTTTCTTCTGCCATTGAGGGTTTCTTAGGTGTGCGAGAGTGATTGTCTTCAAGAGAGACAAGCTCGAGACCCAAATTTCTATACTTGGACCTCGTCAGGCACATGCACTGAAAAAAATGATTAAGAGCAGCCTGCACTGAGCAGCCTGCTCTGATACCACTGATACGGATTATTTTCGACACGAAATGAGATTGGAGATATAATAAATAAATGCACAGAGATATCGCGTATATCCAATAATATAACAAAAATATATCAGAGATTCAACCATAAACACAGAGATACAGTAATACATGATTTCTATTAATGAAAGAAATGTATAGAGACTATAAAAATACAGAGCGAAAGACTCGCTAGAATGGTGGCAGCTTATCTCTGAGAAGAGATGTGACAGCTACTCACATTCATAAGAAGATGATTACAATGAGGCTCTAAAGGCCTTTTTACAATAAACAGGAATGCCAAAAACCCTACACATTCAAAAACCTAACCCTAGGAGATGAAGTGCCAAAAGTCATGTGGGCCCCGTTTGTGTAGGTTAGTACATCAACTTCCAAAGGTCATAACTTTTGCATACGATCTTCGTTTTAGGCGCATGATAGCTTGTTGGAAAGGTATCGTCAAGGAGATTCATTTTGAGGGCTCAATAATGACTTAAACTATCATTAAGAACCTTGATCTTGAAAAACCTTCATTTATGCCCTCAAAATGGCCTTGGAAGTTAAAACCTACAAAAAATAGTAAATTGCCAAATTTTCCAGAAAACTATTTTGAGCCAGTTGGAAAGGGTGGGTGGCCATGGATATCCACCTATATCAATCCTCCATCCTTAGGAAGCAATGGTCTCCATTTCATTGAGTTCCTCGGAGAGAGGGAAAATCGTTTGCTGGATCTGCATCTTGGTGAGCTGTTTGTCTTGCTAGAGACGTCGCGCTGCCTAGTTTGTGGAAGTCTCTCACGAACCTGTTGAGGTTGAGGTTGTTCAACAAGTCAAGATACATGAGAGGACAGTGTGTAGAAGGAATATTTTTGCTTTGCTGCAACCTTGTCGACCTACTTCTGTTGGATAGAAGGTGCTTGGGGCAAGGCTGTAGTGGTTGCAGTGTCCTTTTGTTCTCCTTTTGAACAGATTGTGAAAAAGCTGAATTTTGCAGTATGAGATACTACCTTGCGACACTTTTTAGGTGGAACAATAGTTGGAACTAGCTCTGGTATTTTATAGAGATGACCCCCTAAAGTAAAAATGACACTAAGGGGTCAAGACTCATAAATAGCATGGCGTATCCACATATATGGTTGGCCCAAGAGAACATCACATACATCCAATGGGGAAACATCACATAATACCTCATCCTTGAAGGGTTAGATTCCATATGACAATCGACACTACTAGCTAACACAAAGATCTCATCCTTGGGGAAGCCACCCAATGTTGTATGGTTGTGGGTGTGGTGTTGTTGACAATCCCAACTGTTTGACGACCTTTGCTGAGATGAGGTTCTTCTGGCTTCTGCTATCAACAATAAAATGCAGTGGGGTCCCCTTCACCCACATCTGTGAATGAAAAAGACGTTCCCCCTCTTCAGGATATGTTGGTTCTTATGGTTGAATTGTTGCGGTCGCGACAATAGCAGTGGGGTCTACGTCAATGATCTGTCCTTTATCATTATTTTTAGAATCAGATTCTAAATCAGGGTTTGGGTCTTTGTCTTTGATCTTGGACACCAATGACTATTTTGAGAGACATTCATCTGTGTTGTGCCAGGGGCTTTTGTGGAACTCGCACCATTTTTCGGTGTCCTTCTTTGTCTTCCCATGACCCTTCTTTTCCTATGTCTTGGACTGGTTTTCGGGAGACTGTTTGTTAGGGTCATATTTGTCATACTTTGGTTGTTACGTATTTGCAGACCCAAACTCCCATTCTTTCTGGTGCTTAACTTTCTGCTCAATTTTAACATCATATCGACAAGAAGCACCGAGTGATGAGATGTCCAGAAAATCCATTTCAGTCTGGATGTATCTATGTAGAGCCCCATGGTATTTCAGAACCAAATGTCGCTTGAAGTATTTGATACCTAGCTTGGTGTGCAAGGTATCAAAGGTATTGGTGAACTCCAGAACTGCTTGGCCCCTCTCTTGCCGCAATGTGGTCCATCTCATGTATTGGTCCTCATAGTTGCTAACAGGGTAATACTGTTCCTTTACCGCATCCACAAAAAAATCCTAAGTGGGATTGGCCCCATATATTCTAGACTCCTCTGTGGAACTTTGCTCCCAGTAAGTTTCCCACCAATGTTTGACATGAGGGAGAGCTTTAAGGAGTTCGAAGGTGATATTTTCTTTGTCGAAAAAAATTGTGAACAGAGAAATAACCTTCTAGTAGAGTTAACCATTTTTCTAGGGCTTATGCATCTATTTGTCCTTCAAATACAGGAATATCAAAATCAACTTGTACCTTGAAAGGTGAGGTGCCTCCAAA
>JZKD02S2418519.1:301654-315233 GCA_000966675.3 Picea glauca | reverse complement strand
CTCCTTTCCTTCATGAGATTGACCTGCACTATTATTTTTGGGGGGGTTCTTGGATGAACTAATAAATCTACCTTCTTGATCTCTAAATTTATGCATAGAAAATATTAGAAAAAAATTCTATGAATTGTTGGAAGGAAATTGTATCACTAAATCTACTAAAATGAAAAGTTTACACAAAAGCAACAACTACACTTTTTAACAGTTCCCTGACAACTACGCCAAAAATGACAGACTTGTCAATTACTTTCTAATTAAGTCAGTAAGAAATTGAAGAGTTGTACATTTAATTATCAATCTAGGGCCGTATCCCACTTAAAAATTGTCATGCACTATATATGCAAGTGAAGTGTTGTAATTGCTACTAAGTTGTAGTAATTTTGTTATCACAAATCGAGATTTTAAGATGCTCAATTAAGTCACCAATCTACACTACTTCTCAAATTGCGGGAAAATAAAATGTCGTGCTTGCATAAAAATGAAATCACACTTGCAAAAAGTTAATCACACTTGTAGAAAGTAAATCACACTTGCAGAAAATAAATCACTTGTGGAAAGTAAATCACACTTGCAGAAAATAAATCACTTGTTGAAAGTAAATCACACTTGTGGAAAATAAATCACTCTTGTGGAAAGGAAAACGATGCTAATATCTAATGGTGACTTGCTAAAGTATGATCATGATATTGATTTGATGTAACAGTTATGTGTTCATACATCCAATGACAACTTGTAAAATCAATATACTATCGATCCCAAACAGTTGAAGAACAAAGTTGTCACAAATCTGAAAGAAAACATAATAAAGTAAAGATGCAAGTGGAGTTGCAAAAACGTGAGTTGAAGCAACGAAGTTGCATCATGAAAGTTAGAGTTGTAGCAATGAGAGTTGCAGTGATGAGAGTTACAACAACGTCCGCACTTACAAACTTACATAAATTGAATCAACATTGAGTTACAACATATGATTGCAGGATCTTCAACTCAACGAAACTAAATATTAATCACACAGGAATCACAATTAATTGTTTATAAAATATGGAATTGCAACAATATAAAGACATAAAATAACTATGGAATTAAATAAACAACTATGAAATGTTAATCCTAATCTTAATATAAAATACCTGACTAAGGAGGGAGTCCTACCCCCTTAGACAAGGCATTGGGCTATGAAATCGTAATCACATGAAAGCTCGACACATCATCACACGATTAGAAGGAGAGAAGGAAATTATATTGTCAAAGTATTAAGTTTTACAATACAGTTGTATGTTATCGCTAAAATCATTCCCCAAGCTTAAGGAAAGTTGGGGTTTTATACAATACATTCAATGTCTAAATAAAACAAAGATATGGATGGACAACCATAAGAATCGGGTTGTTCATCTGTTTAGATTAATATTGTCGATTTTTAGAAAAGAGTGGGAATATGTTGACTTGGATCAGTTGGGCGACAATTGGTAGATGAACTAATCTCTCTTTTGGTTTTCCACTTTCCTTTTGTTGTCTTTCTATTGTGAGGAGCGATCTATGACCGACGACTATAATGCTATCTGATGTGTTGGCAGAATTTGTCTTGGATTTGCAGCAACTAGGGCTACATTCAAAGTTGCAACAATTGTGTCATGATCAAATTTGCAGTAGTTGTGTCATGCTCGAATTGGCAACAACTATGTCATGCTTTAGATTTTCAACACTTGTAAAGGAGTCACATCTCCTACAGGGAATTCATCCACTGCAATTTCTCTTGTATATAATTGTTAGTGAAATAAGGTAACAATTTTCCTTAAGAATATGTAAGAATAGCATAAAAATGGCATATGTGATAAGATCCATACCTATGTGAAAATTTAATACAACTAGATGAGAAAGATATCAAAAGAGAGTGAATAGTGGAAAAATGGTAAAGAAAAAGGTATTGCACAGGTGTTGGAAATATGCCAATTTAGGCACCCGTCAGTATGCTCTACTAAATAATTTGAACACAAAACATTATCCAAACACAATTATGTTCATTGTAAAGACATAAAGGTGAGAGAAAATCACAAGAATTTTCAAAATCAAAAGATTCAAGAATTAATTTTGATGGAGAAACAATAAAATAGTCAATGATGGTCTTCAGTCAAACTATGAGAAGATTGGACAAAAATTTTAGTTTCAATCTCTTTAATTCCTGAGATAATTGTTGTATTTTCTAGACTATGATGACTTTCTTCATCTCTATTCAAACTTTGTTCCTCGTTTAAAGAAGATGCTAACATAAAAGAACTATCAAAGGTCACGTTTACCTCTTCCACAATGTCAGTTCCTTCTAATCCACATCTATTCGAGTGAATAAAGATGTCAAACAATGATGTTCACCTATAACTTCCAAATCCTAGGGATTTTCATGTAAATCTAAATCAACATGTAAATGAGTATCAATGCATGATTCAAATTGATTAATTATTAATTTATCATATTAATAAGAAAGACAAATAAGATGTTGAAACCATTCACTAATAGAAGGAATATCATTTAAAGGAAATATGCAACACAGATGTATAAATATTGTAAAAAAAAAAATCTAATGATTCATCTGGTTTCATCCTAAGATCATTCAATTCCTTGCATAATTTTTTATAATCAAAATTCTTAAAAGAAAATAAAAATGCATCTACGAATTGTTCCAATGAACGAATAGATGTGGATGAAAATGTTTCACACCACTTCTTAACTCGGCCTTCAAAAGTCAAAGTGAATAATCTGCACATAACACCTTCAGGAAGAATATAATGAGAAATGCAATTGTGAATAAATTGAAAAGCATGTTCAGGTGTAGTAGTTTCACTCGTACCATCAAACTTAGTTTTCGACTATAAGAGTTGAACTATATTTAATCGAGTGCTACATGATACTCATCCAGAAACTTATCTCCAAATAGGAGTTTGGGAAGGATTCATTAAAAATATAAAAAAATTAAAGTGAATAGCTCCACAGGGTCAATTTCTCATTTGACCCTCCTTCTAGTGCCAAAATGTTGATGCCTAGAAAAATTTCTGGAAAACAATGTGGAGAAATCACTCGATCAAGGCCCTAATTAGGCCTATATTCATTTGGAATGGTGATCATCACCGGTATGTGGGTCCAGTTGCCACTAAGGAGGATTTGTTCCTTGAAAGGAGACTTTCCTTGAAGCTCTTCTAAGCTACTATGGAGACAATAGAAAGTATTAATCTATCTCTATTCTAAAGTTGTACTATCCTAACTAGGATATAGAAGTAGTTCATAGTATCCTAGTTAGGAGCAAGAAGAATAACAAAAATTAAACATGAGATAAGATTAAGCTACCAACAACCTCATAAAAATCAAAGCAAATACACATCATCATACATATTGAATATGAGATAAAGATAAAGTGCCAAGAAATAGTTCAAAAAATAAAATACAAATAGTTAAGGAAAATACATATCAATAATTAACTAACTAAATAGTTACCAAGAAACCAAAAATATGCATACTCACATTCAATGGATAATTAAAAAATTCAAACCAACCATGACAGATAACTTACCATGGGTTTTAAATAAACATAAGTTTGTATGAATGACAATAGTGGGCAATATACAAACTCATACATATCTGGAATATAATTTGTCAATAGAGTGAAACACCTTTCATTATAATCAAACAAGATAGTAGTACCAAATTTGAATACAACTAATAGACCTCATAGTCTTCCACCAGGTCCTCTAGACTTGACAATAGTCCACAAGCCTTGATTATTGATCTCTAACCAAGAATATGTCTTTTTTACGTTGACGTATGTGAAGCAAACCCTAAATCATGCAACAAAATATCATGAAATTCTTTGCTTACATCTTGGTGGGCCAGTGGAGTGATAATACAATGAGGCAGTGGGGAAATAACCTGGTGAAATGAAGATATGGTGGGATCTACAATCAATTCAAATCACAAGCTACAGGTCTGTGTGATCCTTATACAGCAAGCTATACGTAGAAACATTTTTAAAATATTTTGTATTTTCAAGGTTCTTTTCATAAAAAATAGGTTTTGTTCGAAAAGTCTATTAGATAGAGAATAAGGCATACTTATATAATTTGAACTCTTCTTATCATCAACTTCATATAATTTGAAACATAACGGAGACATATAATTTGAAACATAACGGAGAAATGGGTTTTCTTTGTGCACCAACCAAAAAAAGTAATAATATAATAATAATAATCTATTTTTAAGGTCACGGTCAAGCCACACTAAATTGGTGTATGAGAAAGAAAAAAACTCTGGATATAAAGATGAAAAATTGAATTCAAAGAATATGAAAAATATTTAAGGATTAATGATAACACTAATGCCTTAATCATGCAAAACAATCAATTTAACAATGTCCATAAGAAGCTTATAAATTTCCCTATTTTATTAATATAGAAAGATGATTTTCCAATTAGTTTAGAAATTTCCCTATTTTATTAATATAGCAAGATGGTTTTCAATTAAAACACTAGAGAAAAGGCTTTCATTACTATCTTATCCATGGAGGTTTAGCATCAAAATCAATCAAACAATTGAAAAAGAATGATTACCTCAAATCCTATCAAAGAATATCTTAAGAGTTAATGTCATTTCCTTGTTTTTTTTTTTTTTTCTTTTAGAGTGTTTGATATAAGTCAACTAGTGCACATGAATCAAAGCATGTATACTGGAGATTAAATTAATGTTTTTTTCTCAATTGTAAATAATCATGGTTATTGTAACATACCCAACCACCCACAAGTCGGGATACGCTACCTGCAAGCCTGTCCTTGGACTTCTTTCTCTTACAGATACCTTTTAAAATTTAAGGATGCTTAAAAGAAAAGACTTTAACAACATGCACAACAATATCCAGCAAGAATGCATAACCTAAAGATTCAATTAAACGATAATTAAATATACATAGCAGAAATACATTCATATACATGTAAATGATACCATAATAGAGAGCACTTATCTTTATGAAAGATGACACCAACTGGCTGTGGACCAAGGACATTCCACCCAACTGTAGACACTATTGTTCCAAATCTGAACAACAACGTCACCCCTGAGCCAGGGCTATGAATCCACAAGGACGGTTCTAGAGTGTTACTTGGCTTCCCAAACCAGTCAACACCCAAGCTCTCACGGGCTTCCCAGCTCTCACAACAATCCAAGTACCCAACTCTCTTCTACCCAGCTTGCACCACCCGAGAGAACAAAACTCCACCCTTCTCTATCACGCAATCCCTCAGGCAGTCCTTCTCCTTAATTCGAGCTCCAACGCAACTGGTCCAAAATATCGATGTTGGAACTCTTAGGACTCGCAGCTGTGAGCAACGTTGGACACAGGCAAATGCATCTCAGATATGTAAGCCTCAAGTTGCGGCTGGATCACTCCAGCGACCACTACAACCAACTATCATGTGGCTAGTTCTTCAGCAGTTCATCTCCCTTCCCAAGCTAAGATGCAGATGACAGATGGATCAATGAACAAGTAAGTGGGTGCATTGAGGTGCGTGCATGAAAGTGTGTGAGGGATAGAATGGTGCAAATGCAGAATTAAAGGAGAAAACGAGCCAACAACCAACCCCCCATCAGACCAGAGGTGGGTTTAAGTAACTTCGTGGGGAAATCAAGAACCTCATGGCCTTCCCCAAGAAGCTCACGTAATCGATCCCCTCCCTTAGGAAAAAATGGTAATTAACATAAGAAATAAACACTTCGCCCCTCAAGCCCCCTCTCTTATGGAATCATAGCCCCCTATAACTCTAGTCCTTGTCTGTCTAGCAACCAACCATGTATTTATTATTAATAATGATAAAAACATTACATGTCTTGGGCACACTGGCCTTTTAATAATCGTTTGGGCACCCTGGCCTCTCATCATTGTAACAATACATTATTTAAAATGGGGGTTCAAAACCTGGGGTGTTACATCCCCTCCCCCTTATTTTGGCACTGTCCTCAGTGCATATACAAAAATAGAGATCAAAATCTCAAATTTATTCAAAAAGTTGCGGGTACTCTGCCCGCATGGCACCTTCATGCTCCCAGTTAGCATCTTCAAGACCGTAGCAGGTCCACTGAACTTTTACCAGCTCTATAACTCGATTCTAGAGAATATTTACCTTTATATCCAATACCCATACTGGTTGAACCTGAAAATCTCCCTCTGTATCTACCTAAATCAGATGCCAATCAATAACATGGTTAGGATCATGTACATATTTCTTTAGTAAAGAGACATGAAATACATTATGCACATTCATGGAAGCAGGCAATTCAAGCATGTATGCAACTGGCCCTATTCTGTCCAATATTTCAAATGGACCACAGAATCTGACTGCCAGCTTTGTACAACTACCCAATTTCAAAGAGATTTTCTTGGGCTTCACTTTCAAAAGTACATGATCCCCTAATTTAAATTCTCTAGCTGTCTTGTTCTTGTCTACATAAAATTTATGTCTATCCTGAGCTGTCTTTAAATTCTGCTTGATCTTGACCACTTGGTCTTCCATTTCCTTGAGAAACTCTAGCCCAAGTACCACTCTATCTGCTGGGTTGTCCCAACGTACTAGAGTATCGCATTTCCTATCGTACAAGGCTTCAAATGGGCTCATTCTCAATGAAGCTTGATACCCATTATTTGATTGAATCTCTCTGTTTACCCATCTATCTAGGGATGATATGATGTGCTAAAATTTAGATTTCTGCCAAATCCTTTAAACAATCCCCTCAATAAATTGGAGGTAAACTTTGTATCTTTGTCCGAGACAATTGTCCTAGGTATCCCATGCAACCTAGCAATTTCCTTCATGAAAATTTCTGCAATATTAGTCATTGTATGCATTGTCTTCATAGGCACAAAATGAGCAACCTTTGTTAATTTGTCAACCACCACCATGATGGAATCATGTTGCTTATTTGTTCTGGGTAATCCTGTGATGAAATCCATGGTGATCACTTCCCATTTCTTCTCTGGAATTGGCAATGGCTACAGCAAACCCTTTGGGTGCCTATGCTCATCCTTTACCTTCTGACATTCCATACATCGAGCGATGTAATCAACAACATCCTTCTTCATTCCCAGCCAATAGAACTGGATTATTACTATTGTAATTGTTTTCTGGTAACCGGGATGTCCAACATAAGGAACATCATGCATTTTCTTCAATACCAAATTCCTCAGTTCTCCAGAACTAGAAACATAGATTCTATTTTTATGCATGAGTAGTTTTTCTTCCTTTATCTCACACTCCTTTAATTTCAGTTGTACATCTCCTTCCTGTAAATTTTCGTTTACCTGTAGGTAATGTTGGTCTGTAACAAGACCATCTAAAATTCTATTCTTCAAGTCTGACTGATGCATACTGACAGCAGTAGCATGCATGAGATGCACTCTTCTACTAAGTGCATCAACAACTTTATTCTCCTTTGCCTTGATATGCTTGATATCAAAGTCATTTTCACTTAAAAATTCCATTCATCTTGTTTTCCTGGCACTCAAGGTTGGTTGTTCAAAAAGATACTCCAGGCCAATGTGGTCTGTCCTTAATTCAAATTTCTTCCCCATGAGATAATGCCTCGACATCCTCAAGGAATGAAAAATGGAAGGAAGCTCCAAGTCGTGGGTGACATAGTTCCTCTCATGTTCCTTAAGATTTCTGGACTCATATCCAATGACATGTCGATTTTTCGTGAGGACTCCCCCAATTCCTTCCTTACATGTGTCTGTACATACCAAAAAAAATTCATTTGGTTCAGAAATCTTTAACACAGGTGCACTAGTAAGTAATTCCTTCAATAGCTTAAAATTATTTTCACACTTGAGTGTCCATTCAAATTTAGTTCCCTTCTTTTGCAAAGAAGTGATGCGATGAGAAATCTTAGAGAACCCTACTATGAACCTTTTGTAGTAGCCAACTAATCCCATAAAATATCTGACGTCTGACACATTTCTGGGTGTTGGCCATCATCTAATGGCTTCGATCTTATATGGATCTACTGTTATGCCCTACTCTGAAATAATGTGTCCCAAGTAATTGATCTGCTTTTGATAAAAATAACACTTACTCAACTTAGAATACAACTGATGTTCTCTCAGTACTTGCAACACCAGTCTTAAGTGATGTTCATGCTCCTCTTCAGACTTAGAATAGATAAGTATGTCATCCAGAAATACTATTAAAAACTTATCCAAATAATTTCTAAATATGCCATTCATTAAGCACATGAATACAACTGGTGCATTGGTTAGTCCAGAAGGCACCACTAGAAATTCATAATGCCCATACCTAGTCCTAGAGGTTGTCTTATGAATGTCTTCTTCCTTGATTCTTACCTGATGGTATCCTACCCTCAGGTCAATCTTTGAGAATATCGTTTCTCCTCTTAGTTGATTAAAGAGGTCATCAATTCAGGGTAGAGGATACTTGTTATTTATAGTGTACTTGTTCAGCTTTTGGAAGTCAATACACAACTTCAAGGTTCCATCCTTCTTTTTGAAAAAAAGTATTGGTGCTCCCCAAGGTGAAACACTTAGACGTATGTACCCTTTCTTCAACAATTCTTCCAACTGCATTTGTAATTCTTTTAACTCTGGTGTGCTCATTCGGTAAGGTTTTTTTGACACCGGGGAAGCTCCTGGCACTAAATCAATTGAGAAATATATCTCCCTTCTTGGTGGAAACCCAGGTATTTCTTGGAATACATCTTTAAATTCCTGTAATACCGAGAAATCCTCGAGGCTTTGCCCCTTTGTATTATCTGTCTCTTCCACATGAGCTACATACAATTGACATCCTTTCCTAAAACATATTTTTAGTTGTAAGGCTGAAATCTCCCTTATAGAGATGGGTCTTGGAACTCCTTTCATGGTGCTTTGTTTTCCATTTCCATCAAGACATGTAAATATCTTGTTATGACAATCTAGGACAACATGATGCTTGTCCAACCAATCCAGTCCAATCAGAATATCATAAGACCCCAATGGTATGATATTTAGATCAATACTAGTATTCACGCCATTAAGACTTATGGAATAACTTCTGACCATATCATGGATTATTTTTTTGGTCCCAGTGGCTAACTGAAACAAACTTGTTTTTCCAAGTTTATTTTTCTCCAAATGTAATCTATCCAATATCTTAGGATCAATGTAGCAATGAATTGCTCCTGAATCAATCAAAATAGCAATAGGTTGATTTATGATCTTACCTTCCACCTCGATCATATTGAACTGGTACTCTACTTTTCGATCATCTATCCTTTATGTGTGGACAATCCTTGTACAAGTGATCTTCCGTGCATCCCCAGCATTGGATTGGTGTTCTTCCCCTTTTTCCCAAGGAATCTTCTTTTTTGAAATACCCCTTAGCATATTGATCTTGATGATTTCTATTAGGCTCACTCCTATTGAAGGGAGGTTTGAATCCTTTCCTCCTCTGATCGGACTTTACATTTTTCTTATCCTTCCAATATTTCTGCAGGGATTCTCTTCCATGGCCTTGTTCATACATGTATTTAGCCTTCGTGATAGCTTCAGTCAAGGTCTTGGGTTCATCATATTTGATCTTTTCCTTATAAAAGGTTGGTAGTCCACTCAGAAATCTCTATATTTTTACTTTCTCATCACCAATGAACCTGACATACTTTAACAATCCCAATAACTTCTTCTTGTACTCTACCATAGTCATGCTTCCCAACCTGAGTTCAAAGAACTCCTGCATTTTCTTGTCATAGAAATGATCTGAGAGGTACTCCTTCTGGAAGTACTTCTTGAATTGTTTCCAAGTGATCCCACTTCCATTAATGTGCTCCACTTGCTTTTGTTGGTCCCACCACATTGCAGCTTTCCCGTGTAAATGGTAGGTGGCAATCATGGCTTCCAGGTTCAATGAATAGTTATGCAACTGAAAATATCTCCTGAGCCCAAGTAACCATGCTTCAACATCATCTTCCCTTTCTCTTTCACCATCGAATGAAGGTGGCTTGAGCTTCCTCATCTCTCCTTGCAAACTATATATCTCTTGTTTCCTTATTTGTTGTCTGACAAGAGACACCTCTAGACTACTTATGGGATCTTCCAATGCATAAAAATTTCTTTATGAGTAAGGAGGTGAGTGGTGTCCATGAGCTCTACTAGCACTTCTGGAATAACCAACTCTTCCACGATCATTCCTTCTTTCATGGAACCTGCCTTCTTCCTCTTGTCTTGAGTTTGATCCCTTCTTCGTTTGTCTCTGCAGCTTATTTAAGCTCTGCAACACTCGAGCATTTATCTGACTTTTCTCTCTCACCATTCTCTCATTGTCTGCTTTGTATCTTTGTACTTCCATCTTTAGGCTTCTTACCATTTCTATTAACATTTTTTGTTCTCCTTTTCCCTTGTGTCCATTGGACTCTATCTCTACATTACCAACTCTGATATTATGGCCTTTGGCCTCCTCATCATGGCTAGAGGCTCCCTCACCTTCTTCCATTTCGTCAATACACATCCAAAGCTGATGTGCTTAAGCCCCTTAATTCTACAAAATGTGCAAGTGACCATTTTGTTAGAATTATGCATATGATAAACATAATTGCCAAACCATGCTACAGGTCTCTCTTTTTTTGGTTCATGGAGATCATATCCCCATTCTCCGAAAATAACAATGTCCTTTTATCCTTGGCCAACACAAAATCTCATCCTGCGCATGCGCTTCCTTCAAACCAGCTTCCCAGGTGACCATGACTAGAAACCATGGCTAAATCCTTCCTTAGCACCTTTTTGTCTTGAAGACGACCAATTTATCCCTTAGCCCTCCTTCCCTCAACTCTCAATTTGCATTTGACCATGGTCACGACCCTGCGCTTAGCTGAAAAAGCACTTGTTCAGAGCTTCGGGACTTCAAAACTTTCATCCAGGACCGGATCAACGGTCCTCATCCTCTTTCATGATCAACGATCGAGATCCACTTCGGGACTCCGCGCTTCAAGGGTCTCAACTTTCCCCGCTTTCTTCCTCCTGGAATGCTTTTACTTGGAGTTCATGATCTGTCGATGGGTGTCCTCCCACAGATCAACGGCTGTGAATCGCTTCGGCTCTTCGGGCTTAAAAAGTTTAAAATCTTCCTTTTTCACTTTCTCTCGGAGTGCTTTTACCCGAAGTAGACAATATTTCTAAGTGTGTCTTCTAAAATCAATGGTCGATACGTACTCCGTCCTTTGGGAGTTTTTGCCCCAACACAACCTATCACACATTTCCCCTCCGGAGTGCCCAGTCTCCAGACTGCACGATCTGTCACCACGTGGAGAAATACTAGAAGCGGACACGTGGCCCAATCAAGCGAGTGACATGTGTCACATTCTATCTGACCTTTCAATACTCCAAATGCTCAAAACTAATTGACATGTGGCACACGTTCCATGTGTCCACGTCATCCCAGGTGACGTCCGCAAGCCACATCACTTCGAAAATTTTGGGGTCCACATTACCTCTTGGTGATGTCATCGTGCCCCATCACTTCGACTCTTCGGGCTTCGAGACTTCAGGAGTTTTCCATGCTAGCACACTTCCAATTCTCCCGAACTTCGCATTCCCAAATTGGCCAATCTATCGCCATGTGTCCTCCTAGATCAGATGACTAAGATTCACTTTGGGTCTTCACTTGGAGTCCACGGATCTGCACTGTGTGTCCTCCTTAATCTGATGGCTACAATTTCTTCGGGTCTCTGGACTTTAGAAATCTCAAATTTCAAAACTTATCTTGCCCCACTGGCTTTTATCTGAAGCCATGGATCTGGTGACGCATGGCTCTCGACAGATCAATGGCTAAGATCTTCTCGGATGATCGGACGATCGATATTTACTTTGTCTCTCCGGCTCTCCTGGCTTCAGGAGTCTCAAATATCAATTGAAAACCTCTCAAACAGATTCCTCTGGAGTTACTAATCTATTGACACATAACCTCTTGGAGATCGACAGTCAGGATCTACTTCGGACTATTTGATAGTTGATGTTTACTTCGGGTCTTCGGCTCTCTGGGCTTCGGGAGTTTCAACTCTCAACTTCTCCTCGCTCGCTCTTTCCTGAAGTGCTTTCACCAGAAGAACACGATCGGTTAACATGTGTCCTCCTATGGATCGACGATCCCCAACTATTTCGGCTATTTGGAGTTTTGATGTTCGAGCCCTAACCTGTCACATCACTACATACCTTTCAATTTGTGGGGACATGTATTGGCGGTTTGGAGTAACCCACTTTTCGCCCCACAATTCTCTTGATGCTGACATGTAACCCCTTGGGGAAACCATGGTTTGGATTGTAGGACCACCTTGGGAAATTATCTCCCGTGCCACTTGGTTCCCCAAGATGCTTCATGTCCTTTGATCTCCCTCTCCCATGGGATCTGACGGTTCTGACCTTAACCCTTGCTTCCTTTTCATCGGACGACCCATGTTCGTCTATCCTTCGATCCAATGATCATGGATCCCTCCTGATCCTACAGTGGCGATAACTCCCGAATTCGAAAGGGACAGTCATGATCCTTCAAACCCCTTACACAGGTCTTTGACGTTCTATCTCCCGCTTAGATTCTGCAACACCATTCCTCCTAAGATTTTCAACTCCATGGTCAGAGTTCGATCTCGACCCCGAGACTCTGACCAACAGACCCGGCCCATACTGGCCTGGTGTTTCAACCAGAAGCTCTGATGCCAAACTGTAACATACCCAACCACCCATGGACTGGGGTACGCTATCTGCAAGCCCTCCCTTGAACTTATTTCTCTTACAAATACCTTTTAAAATTTAAGGATGCTTAAAAGAAAAGACTTTAATGACATGCACAACAATATCCAACAAGCATGCATAGCCTAAAGATTCAATTAAACGATAGATAAATATACATAGCGGAAATACATTCATATACATGTAAATGATACCATAAAAGACAGAACTTATCTTTATGAAAGATGACACCAACTGGTTGTAGACCAAGGACGTTCCACCCAACCGTAGACACTACTATTCCAAATCTCAATAGCAGCGCCACCCACGAGCCAGGGCTATGGATCGACAAGGACGGTTCAAGAGTGTTACTTGGCTTCCCAAACCAGTCAGCACCCAAGCTATCATAGGCTTGCCAGCTCTCACAGCAATCCAAGTACCCAGCTCTCTTCTACCCATCTTGCACCACCCGAGAGAATGAACCTCCACCCTTCTCTGCCATGCAGTCCCTCATGTAGTCCTTCTCCTTAATTTCATATCCAGTGCAATTGGTCCATAATCTTGATGTTGGAACTCTTAGGAATCACAATTGTGAGCAACATTGGACACAAGCCAATGCATCTCAAACATGCGGGTCTCAATTCGTGGTTGGATCACTCCAACGACCACTACAACCAACTATCTTGTGGCTAATTCTTTGGCAGTTTGGCTCCCTTTCCTAAGCCAATATGCAGATGATGGATGGATCAATGAATGGGTAAGTGGGTGCATGGAGGTGCGTGCATGAAAGTGCGTTAAGGATAGAATGGTGTGAATGCATAAGTGAAGGAATGAACTAGCCAACGACCA
>JZKD02S2418519.1:247771-266508 GCA_000966675.3 Picea glauca | reverse complement strand
AAACTGAAGAATTTTCTATCAAATGGAAAGGTTAAGAAAACAATGTTGTGTTAAGTATGGAATGCACAACAATCCTTACTCCCCAAAAATGAAAACATTTTCCCAGTAAGAAAAAATGTGTTCTCCTCAGCTACAACGGTCTTGTATTAAATATCGAGTGCACAACAGTTCAACCCCCCCCCAAAAAAAAAAAAAATGAGGATGTTTCATGTCCTCATGCAACACCATATCCTTCTATGAAAGGTTGATATTGACATTATATGTGCCTTGAAAGAAATCCTGCAAATGGACTATACATGTTGCTCAAAACCATCTTTAATGCAGTATGACTTCTAGTTTAGTTATGTGGACCTAAAAATGCTAACGGATTAGTCAAAAAAGATATGGTATAATTAAATTTTGGTTGTTAGAGGAGCATGCTCTTCTTTTCACACAGTGTTTTAGGTTGGTCCGTGTCATCTGCTTATTTTTCTGTCATTGGTTCTTGTGGAGAAACAACAATGCCTTATTTTTCTCTTACTATTGGTTCTTATGTGGCAGCAGCAAGGTCTTCTATTGTTCTTACGGTTGGTTCTTGTGTAATAGCAGCAAGGCCTCCTATTGCTGGTTATTGTGGAGCAACAATAGGGAAACTTGTACTTCTTCTCATGTTAGGGTATTGGAGTGGGGTTAAACAAGAATGGTGATGGAATGTTATGGAATGTAAAAGTGATGGTTTTCCCCCCCCAAACTAAAGATATTACCCACCCCTGAGAAATGAAAAAATATAAGGAAGTAGGACAAAGGCCTAAGTATTTTTCCAAATAAAAATCCACAGCATCCAATGAATTTAGACTAAATAAAATAAAATAAATAAGCATACATGCATCTACCTAAGAATTACATAAGCTTTGCAACAAGTGTTTGATAGCCTTAGATGAGACATAATGATGTAAAATTATGCAAGAAAGAATAATGTAGAGATTGGATCTTGGGTCACAATATGAGTTGTAGATTGAGATATGGAACAACCTTTTGATGGAGCAGTGAAACTTGGTAATATTTATTTTGATAGAAATTGAAACTTGAAAATGAACTCTTAATTTTTATTTGCAAACCTTGTCTTCCAGCAAGATGATTTTCAAACAAGATTTGTCTAATTGCGTCTAGAGGGTTTTGGTAATCAAAAATTTTTTATTTCCAAGGAATGTTTGTTGGCAAGGTAGTTTTCAAGCATTAAAAGGTTTGTGGCGCCCGAGACAATTTTTCACCATCAAATTTATTAAGGAAGGGAATAGGATAACAAGGTGATTCAACATTGTAAGGAAGTCGAGTCACTTTATTGCATGGGTTAGGTATGGTCGGAGCAGGAAGTAGGAAGTGATGAGGCTAAATTTGTGACTTAATAGTAGTGGTTATCCAAAATATATTATAAGAAAAAGAACAAGTTTCAGGGGCAACCACATAATCAAAGGAACTTCATGAACTTCAGTATGCAATTATTTTGAATTGGGAGGAAGGAAATTCCTTGTCATACCTTGGTACTAACAAATGAATAAAAAGGATTTATGTGTAGCAATGGTAGTGGAACTTGATTTTTGGAACACTGGTCTTCACTTCTTCTTCAACCCAATCATTCATTTATCTTGTTCTTAATCCATTGATGAGACAGGTGTAACAACATTGTAATGTGTTTCAAATTCTACGTGGGTGTTACATATTTTGTGTTTCATCAAGGGATTGCAAGGTTCATGTGTTGCAACAACTAGAAACGTGTTGCAGCAACTCGAAACGTGTTCCAGCAACATGGATGGTGGGTGTTGTAGCAACTGGAAATGTGTTGCAGCAATCGGAAACGCATTGCAACATTTTTGGCATGTTGGTGTTGCAGCACTCCTTGAGTAGAATCCTTGTAACAATATCCTATAAATTTAAGCTTCAAATCATGACGAATGCAAGGATTCAATATTTTCCTATTGGATGTCATAAATTTTGTCTTCAAGAATCACTTGTGCATGGATTTCCCTTCTAAATCCTTCTAGGACCTACAAAACAATTGCACTTACATACAATAAAACATGAGATCATGGAAGAAGAAAGGTGTGTGGTATTTCTTCATCCAAGAAAAAAAATAACAAATAGTGCATATAAATCATATCTAATAATGATAAATAAAGAAAATCCATTTTTTTACCTGCTAAGGAGTGGTGACCACCTTAAACTACCCAATGGTGTTTTTTTTATAACTTCTTTGTCTGATCTCTAATTGAATAGATTCCAAATCCAAAATAAATTAGATTCAAAGGGATGTCTCCATTATAAAAATGTTTTGAAAGTGTCGTGAAATGATATGCCAAACATGTTGTGGAACAAGTTGCATGACAGAGTTTTTTTTTATTCTCATCCTAGACCAACAGTCACGGTTTTGGGTGTAAATTTTTTATTTGATGATGGATCAACATGATTAAAATTTGAGATTAAATCAGATTCATTTAGGTATGTCCTATATAAATATTTTTCTTAAAACAATAAGAATTTATGGGTCAAATAGGCCAATGAACATATTGGGAAACGGAGTTTCAGCAGTGCATATTTAGGATAAGCAATCGGTATTTTTGGCATAAGTTTATCATATGATATTGAAATGAATCGATTCAAATTGAATTGAAAATTATATTCATAATAGGACATATCTTAGGAACATATTTGAAAAATTCATCCTTTAGGTCCCAAAAAAACTAAATGTCCCAACTATGTTCCTGAATTTCTTGTTTGACATCTAGTAAGTGTTTTGACCATATCTTTTTCCTTTGATATCCAAATTGAAAAATTCAAATTGGTTTAGAAACTATATTTCAAGGGATATTTTAGGTAGAAAAATGTTTTAAAACTATTCCCATATTCTCTCTCAAAACAGGATTGTCCCAACTGTGTTTTTAGTAAATTTAACAATCCAATATGCTACAAGAATTTGATTAACAAGATATGTCTCCAAATTATGATTTGGATATGTGTAAATTTTTGTAGTCATGTTATTTTCAATATAAGGTATCCAAATACAAAAAAATCAATCATCTAGTGCATATATTGAGTGAGAAGACCTTGACAAGACTGGAAGAAAAATGTAAAGACAACACCTAAATCAAGAATATTATAGCAATGGGATCTTGGCATAACTATCGTGGGATTCCACGAAGTGCACCATTACTTAAAATATGAAATTGTTTGAGGTTCCAAACATGATGTTGAGAAATTAGAATTCAAAATCCAACTATGTTTTTAGGAAATTTGTAAAAAAATGTTGTAGAAAATTAGAAGTTGTTTTAATCAAATGATGATTCTCCTATCATTCACTTGTAAGATTGTGAATTGGAGCAATATATTGGTAGGGAACCAACCATACTTTGGAAAAAAATGATAGTATATTGACTAGGAACTTGTTGTACTCCAAATTCAAGCATCAATATAGATGTAAGGATTTAACCAATGGTCATCCTATGGACATATTCCCATCTACCGAGACACCTAGGTACCCAACCATGGTGCTTGCCAGTTCTCTAGGA
Source organism: Picea glauca (assembly GCA_000966675.3). Taxonomy (NCBI): domain Eukaryota; kingdom Viridiplantae; phylum Streptophyta; class Pinopsida; order Pinales; family Pinaceae; genus Picea; species Picea glauca. Next base: position 262,966 of record JZKD02S2418519.1, on the reverse strand, counting down.
GAATTTTTTGGATACCAAATGTATCAAATTCAATATTATATTATTATAGAATTATATTCATTGACCAAGTAACAATTATAGAAGATGAAACATGTAAGTATATGGAGAAAACTTGATTTAAATCTATTATATGATGAGACTCCTATGTTCACTTGAAGACTGTTCTTTTGGAGCAATATACCAATTGGGAACCAACCGTACCTTTGGGCCAAACACTGGTATAAGGTTGAATAGGAACCTATTGTACTCCAGGGCCAAACATCAACTTGATTGTAGATACTGAGATATTTTTCATCCTGTGGACATATTTCCATCTACTGAGACACCTAGGTACCCAACCACAGTGCTCGTCATATTTCTAGGAGAATAGTCTGGATACAGGATGTACCAATTTCAATCAGACATTACTCGATGCACCTGTCACTGAGGACTTATAGTGAAAAAATATTTCACCAATAAAATATAGGAGATGAGACATATAATCACACTTTACCAAGCATACTCACAAATAATTATATACGTATGCCAACCATTAATTCCTTAAACATTGATTTATTGCGCAATTTCTCAAAAACAAAGAGACTAGGTGTGTTTCAGAAAAGAACCATGACTTTAGTAGATGGAAAAAAAATGAGGGAGGGAGGAGGAGAGGGAGAAGATGATAAATAATAATTTCATAAGAGTGGAGGAAGGAGAGAAGAGTATATGGAAAGCAACATCTCATCCAATATTTTTACTTTCATGTCCAACAACAAAATTGTAATTTACAAAGCTCACATACCAAAATTAAACTTGAATGCTTTAACATCCCCTTCGCTCCTTCTCTTCATTCACCGATGTTTTTATTTCCTCCTTCCAAGCTTCTTGCAAAATAGAAATTAGTAATACAGGTGGATTTTACTACACCACAAAAAAAATCTTTACTAACTCAATTAATGTATCTAAGTAAAAAAATACCATTCTAACCAATGTAAGAATGAAAATGCACCTATGAATTTCAAACCAATGCATGAATGAAAATGCATCTATAAATTTCAAACCAATGCAAGAGTGAAAATGCATCTATAAATTTCAAACAATGCAAGAATGAAAATGCATCTTTGGTAACTCCCCAACAATGGCGCCAAAAATGACAGGATTTTTAATTGCCTTTCTAATTTCTCGGAAAGATAGTTAGAAAGACTATGTGTTGGGTTTTTTATGTCACTCGAGTGAGAAACAATAGTTCCCTTAACTACTTAGTTAGGATATCCAGACAACACAATAGTTTGTTAGTTGATTAGTGGCTCAACTAAATAGAAAGAAAGAAGTAAATAGCAAGGAAACAAAACTAAACTAAGCATGTAACAAATAAAATATATGCAAGAAAGAGACACAAGAAATAGCTACCAAATGAGACTGAACTTTGAATTGATAACACCTTGGAGAAATATGGGAACTTATGAGTCCCCTCTTCCTCCTTGAGAAGGCTCTTGAGTCCCCAAATACAAAGTTTTCTCTCTTATCACAATGGCTAAAAATGAAAATACAATGGTGAAGAATTGATGGTTGAACTTCTCAATAGGAGAGAGGCACAACCCTTGCTATGGATGCTCAAAGAGTTATAAGATAAAGATGGATTCTCAAAGATAAATTGAACAACATAACAATACTCAACTTGCTTCTTCTTTTTTGCATACAATGACCCTTTATTTATAGGAGGATGGAAATATTTTTCCAAACTAGTTTCAAATGTGAATAGGAGGCCCTTGGAGGTACATCCCATCCTTTTCAGTGATCCCAAGGAGAAATTTTGGGGTGATTTTGGGTATGGGGGAGATCCACTCCATCCAAAAAGTGGTTGAGGCCCAACCAAACTCATCAATGCACCATTTTCGCATCCGCATGGGTTTCATGTCTATCATTCACGTTGTCCACGCACTTTGCTTGTTGTACACCATGTTAAACCACACAGATGTGCGTGCACTGAAAGTGTTGAATACGTGCAGCATTTCAGAACCACTTTTGCATAGTTTTGTGCTTATCTTTCCAAACTGAGGGTAATCCTTCCATAATTATTGGTAGTATGTTGTGCGTTTGTTGAATGTTTCTTCATCCATTGTATGTGTTTGTGGTGAGCAATTTTTCGGTGATAACAGATGCCCCCTAATGTGTGAGGTTAGGAGCATACATATAGCCGAAAAACATCTTCGTTTCTTTTGGTGATGAAATCATTGTATATAAGTGTGAGAGAACTTTGTAGTGAGGGACAGTGAGAGCAATCCATTTGAGGGAGAGGGGAAAAAATATTTGTAGCCAGTATTTTCCAAAATATAAAATTTTGTACAAACAAGGAGGAAACTATTGGCGAAGTACAGATCTGCAGATCCCTTGGGGGTGTTAAAAACAACAAATGACGGTTTTGATGATGATATTGGTTCTGAATCAAGTGGTGAATGACTTGGAGTCTTTGATGGCCTAACAAATTCATAGGTCTTCAGCTACTACTAAAAACTACAACGGTCGCAAAGTAAGATCCATTGTAACATGAAATTGTGTTGGAGACAAATGTCATGGGGATCAATGAAATCAGAGATAAATGAGGACTCTCTTTGTGCCATTTTAGGCTACTCATTGTCAATGGAATGAGATCCAAGATACTTCCACCTTTCTAGGAATTTGTTGATGTCAAAATGAAAGGTGATGCGACGGCAAGAAGCGAAGGGCTTTGTGATATCCGGTTGATCAAAATGGTGTCAGAAATTGTATTGGTGAAGGTGAATGGGATGATAATCATGAACGATATATGGAATATAAGGAATTCAAGAAATTCCCTTGGTTGGGGGTGATTATGGGTAGAAGCAACCGTAAAACATGATCTCGTGTTAGGGGGACGACCATATATGGGGTAAAATTGTGTTGAGTGGGTGAGACTGCAAGGAGATGTAACATAGGTCAAAATATAGTGATGTGGGACATGGGTGTCTGTAATGGTCAGAATTTCAGTCAAGGTACAAATATCTTGTAGAGTTAACAAGGAAAGTAAAAAATTCCCCAACCAAGGGCAACATGGGTTGTTGTGTGCCAAGGAAAACTTTCGTCATTTGCGACAATCAAAATCTATTGTACTTGTTGAAATTGAAATATGCTTTATACAATTACTAAATGAATAAATAATGGGATTGAAAGTACATGTGTAGAAATGGGTGCCCCGGTGAAGTATGGCTTGGTCAGCATAAAGCGCAAGTAGAGACTAGTGGAGGGTGGGGGGGCCATTGGTTAGTTTTTGTACAAGGAAGATGAATGGAGGATGGAATTGTGGATGGTCAATTGATGTTGGATGATCTAGAGGGTTAATGATAATGCGAAGGTGCATGTAATGTAACCAAAAGCATAATGTGGGAGTCCATAATGGGGTGGTTAGCATGATGATGAGGATGAAGGCAATTGTGAACAAAGGGTTGAATTTTATGCCAGTTTGGAATATATACATGGAGAAGCCAAGGGAGTCCAAAAATGACGGCGTGAAGGGCATCGATGATGAGGACCTTCACATTCAAACCAAATACCCTACATGAAACATATCTGGAAATAAAACATATATAACAATTTCTTGATAATGAAATGTGGGAAGGTGATGCATACCTGTGCCCGGGGTGCCATAAAAGGGGTCTTTGAGGCTCTGGACTGAAATGAGTATCTGAGATTATTGTTGTGAAGGTGAGGGATTTTAGATCCTATAGGTGTGAATGGTGTGAGAAACGGAGCTCAAATGCTTTAGAACGGACGTGAGGAAGTTTTGCAAAAGGGCATATATAAGGGCATGGGGCCCGCATAACCACCTCATTTGTACTTCTGGTTGTGGATATTTGTGAGGTGGGATATTGGACATTGGTGATCCATGTGAGAGAAGATGAGACTAAATTCAAGATGCGATAGATCTAGGTAAGCCGTCGAAACCTCATGAATAGGTTAGGTGTGATTTGGGGGAGTTGGGGGTCGTACAGAGGTCCATACGATCATTTTTATGGCTTAGGAAGTAGGACTGCGTGGGAGATATTGGGATATCCACGCATATGTGAGAAGTTTTAATTGATATAGTCACACATAGTGCACAGCTATATCGACCTCTTGCACACATATGAGTGCGGTGATATGAATTTCATCTGCGTGGTTCAAGTTGGGGATTGGGCGTGGCTATCGAAATAATGGCCACACTAGTGTGCACGGTTATTGGAAGGAAAGTTGTGCACATTTGTGCATCTGTTATACGAAACACCACACATATGTGTGTGACTATTTGAGATTTAGTCGCATTTTTGAAACGTTATTGTTAAGTGAACAATCAGGTAGAAGTGTCTAACTGTTCAGGGAACAGTCACGCGGGAAAACATAGTTTTCTTTGGTTGGGTTTGGTAAGTTGTTCTAAATGATGAAACTAACACAAACCTGTTGGATTGGATGTGGGTTGTTCATCAATGGGAGAGGATTTCGATGTAGTGGTGTGAGAGAGACTAGGAGTCTCTGTGGAGGATGGTGGGGGATGATGCATGCATCCATCAACATCTAGCCCAAGCCAGGATATTGACCTTATTTGACCTTGAATTGATCTGATCATAGGAGGCACTTTTGGACTTTATTGTATAGATGTGGTAGCATGACTGGTAGGTTTTTGTGGTGTGGGGGTGGGAGATCCATATCCCCGCCGAGATTGATATATACTCTCTGACAAGTCTCTCGTTTCGAGGAACAGAGTTGGAAGCACATCCCAGGATCCCTGCAAGGGTGAGAGTGGGGGATCTGTTCGATCGTTATTATTCAGGGAAAATGTTGATGAGTGGTGATCCACTGAGTATAGCCTCTGTTGACTCTTTGGAGATGCAGGTGTTCTGTGTTATGGTGGCACGGGTGTACGGGTCCTTTGGGATCCAACGCATCTCCGGCACTCAAATGGTGATCGTCGAGAAGGAAATGGGGGGATAGATGTTTTACTGGGCTCGCGTGATACATGAGAGTATCGTAGCCCAATTAGACAAGTGTGTGGCGGCGAGGAGCAGTGAGTTCTCCTTTGGCTATGTCTTATGTGATTTCATTTTTGAGTGGGTGGTCCTGCTATGCCTACATGTGATTTTGGAGTTTCCTAGTGTGTATGAGCCTAGGTTGGTGAGGTGGGAATAATTTTTGTTGCACGAGGGCATCGGTCATGTGGGATAGTATTTTACAACCTTTTTTGAGTGGGTCTGGTGGAATACTCTTGTAACACCCTGTTTCCCCCAGTTTTTAAATATAACTATATTAGCAAAGGAACTATGGAAAACTCAAAGATGTGAATGTTTGATTTGATATACCTTTGTATGAAAGGTCAATTAATGTAAATTCTGTTATTTTAATATAAAATGTGGATACATGTTGCATGATTGTTGGAAAGGGGATGTGCTAAGAGAGACCATGAATTCTATGAAAGAGATGGTGGAGGGGACCAGGAATGGTTGTGTTAACCTCCACCAAACTAGTACCTTGTTGAACTTAATTTCTGAGGATCATACCAACCCTCTAACCCAGGAATGAATTACAGTCAGGCTAGTAGGTGGGAAGACCTCCTCAAGAGTTAATGAGGGGATGGGGTATACATCCCATCTATAATTCTTCCAGACCTGAACATGGACTGGGAATTCGGGCCACAGACAATCTTGTTGCAAAGAAAAAGAAAGAAATGTGTGGGGGCAGGGAGAAAATCTACGAAGAATGCAGAGACGAGAGAGGAAAATCTATAATTTGAGGAGGAATTGTGAAAAGAGTGTGTTCTAATCGTGGGAAATAGAGACTAAGATGGGAGAAGGAGAGTAACCTTCATCCCTATCTATTTCTGAGTCGGAAGAAGAGATTCAATCTCAAAGCATCATGGTCTAGCTCAGGGGTGGCTAGTGGTAAATCCATTAGGAATGAATGAGACTATGGTTGGGTGGAAATGGGCACCCCTTCCAGCAGTCGCTTCACATTATCTAGTTCTAATAAGTGTTTCCATACTTTATGTGTTGAATTGGGAATTAATGGTTGCATGCATGTATTTACTTATATGTAAATGGTTTTTGCATTGAAAAGGTTAAATTATGTATATACGTTAGCCTCCTTGAGAAATTATGCTTCTTTTTTTCCCGCGTGCTCCAGTTTAACTCTCAAAGGTGTTTTCCCCAAGGAGCTACCTCACACCTCTGAAATCGGATAAAGCCTCTTGGTACTACTACCGTCTCGGTAACCTCACGATTTTACACCGTTGTGTTTCAAAATTTAAGATTATGCGAATTAGGAAGGTGTTTCCTTCAAACCAGTATTCTGAGAGACCTTGAGCTTTCACCCATAGCCTTAAATAAAACACGACTAAGATTAAATCTCATAGCCCAAGAGTCATCTAAAGTTCCATGTGACCTGGGTCTAGGAACCCTGGGCTAATGCCTAAAGGGGGTAGTTCATAATGGTTTTGGATTTTCTGGAGTTCGATACCTGGAATGTCAAAATTCACGATAGTGAAAGTTACCCGAACTCCCTAAGTAACAAGAGCCATAGATGAATCAATAACCTGACAGAGGATATGAATGTGAAAAATTCATCGGGATGAAAACCTATCTTAGTCATTAGATCAACTCAAAGACCCACTGGAGTTAACGAATCAAACACCAGCCACTCGATTAGATCAATGGTTGGGAATCATTGTGGAGCGAGAAGGTGAAATTAGCGGACATGCTAGTTCACGGCCCAAAATCAACCAACATTATTGATCTCGTTGGGGATGGAATATCAACGACCATGATTATACAAATTCAAGTGGGCACTTTCCAGATTGTGGATATTGGGCCCCAAAATCACTGTGAACCGTTTATCTGTGAACAGAGATTGATGTTGGGGAATCATTGCAAAGCATGAAGGTGAAATTAGCGGGCATGCTAGTTCATGGCCCTCAATTCACCAATGTTGTTGATCTCTTTGAGGTGGAGGATAAACAACCAATATTAGACTGAGTTGGGAGAGTAATTTTCAGATTGCGGAGATTGATCTCTTCGATAAAGAGCGAGAACATTGGGCAATCACTGTCAATCATCGATCGATGAACAAATCGATAGTTGTCGGATCATGACCATGAAAAATTGAGGGAGGTTGAAATATGATCAGACCGGAGCGACGAGGACATGTGTTTCCCCTKACCCAKCTATGTGTYAGCCACTGGCACATGCATACCTCACCCACGTGGTTGGTGAAATGGCGTTGGAATGTTTGAAACTCCCAAACGTCAAATTCTTRAAGTGGATCATAGTCATCRATCRYGAAGGGATGTGTGGTGATCGATCTGTAACTCCGGGTATGGAGTGCTTCAGAGGAAAAAGGCATTAGAAGGCTTGAAACTCCCAAAAACTGAAGCCCCAAAATGGATCACAATTRTCGATCGCAAAGGGAYGTGTGGTGTCTGATCTATAACTCCAGGTACGGAGTKCTTCAGAGGAAAAAGGTGTTAGAAGGATTGAAACTCCCAAACATCAAAGTCCCAAAATGAATCAYAGTYGTCRATCATGAGGGACATGTGGTGCTCGATCTGTAAATCTGGGTATGGAGTAATTCGGAGGAGAAAATGCTTGGAGTGTTCGAATCTCCCAAATGTTGAATTCTTGAAGTGGATCATAGTTGTTAATCATGAGGGATGCATGGAATTCAATCCATAACTCTGAGTACGGAGTACTTCAGGGAGAAAAGGATTTAGAGCATTCAAAAACTCCGGAACTCCAAAGTCTCGAAGTGAATCAGGGCCATTGAAATCCCTAAGGACACATGGTGTCGGATTGTGAACTTCAAATATTTGTCATTCTGTATGATTTGCGCGGTGGTTGTCTTGGCGCATGTTGTCTTGGAGTATGGTCATATCCCATGGTCATATGCGAGTATAGAGGGATGAAAGAACCCAAAGTACGTGGGAGAGGATTTATGCCGACTCTGAGCTTGGTTCGGAGTATGGAGACCATGGCTGGAAATATCTGGAAGAGAAGAATGGAATAGAAACCTCGAATGAGGCTATTGATTTTTCTTAAGAAGAATGAAATTTTTATGCCCCATAATGGGTATGTTACAAATTGGTATCAAATCATGGTTACAACACTTGGCCTTCCTGGGATCAAGGATGAGTCACCTAAAAATCATGTTTAAATTAAATCTTAAGGGTGACACCCCTACCTTACCTATTTCCTAAAAAATCTGGTTAAACTATTACTAAAGAAAAGAATGAAAATGTTCTATTGTGTGTGTATATTTAAGAAAATGAACTATGTGTTGCTCATGAACTACTATAATGTTAGCTAACAGTAAGTGTTTTGTCAGCACTCTATTAGTCATTGAATCATGAGAAATAACAAGAATAAAGGATGGTGACACACCATGAAGTGGGGGAGGGATCCCACAATAGAGACAAAGAGTCTAACGAGAGGAGGGCGGTGGAGACCCCTCTAGATCTAGATGAAAATGTAAGTAGCCTTACAGCTAAATTACAGAGTTGCAAGGCTAACAACGAGAGATTGATAAAGGAGCAAGAGAAACAAACAGAAATCAATGCAGTCTTGCTGTAGAGCTTATCCGATATACAGAGGCAGCTGCAGCATGGACCTACAACTAGCCATGTGGAACGACGAAATACATAGAGAAGTCGAATTCCACCTGAAATAAAAAAAAATGTGGTCCCATAAGTGGCCACATAGGAAGAAGTAACTCAAGGAATGACCAACCTGGAGGAAGGGGATGCTCATTGGGAGAGTCCTATGAAAAGGGAATGGGCAACTCTGAGGGATATTCTAGTAGCAAAACTAGCTCACATTCTCAAAAGAAAGGAAACAAATGAAAGCATTCCAAAAGTCGTGGCCCTTAAGAGTTCAAGAAATCCAAACCACCATCTTTCAATGGAGAGATTGAGAAAGGGGAAGAGGCAGAATCTTGGCTTCTTGGTTTAAATAAGTACTTCAGAGTTCATGACTATTCTGAAAATTTGAAGGCTCAAATACCCATATTCAACCTTGATGGAAAGGCTTCCATTTGGGGGGAATATATTAAGAATGTGAAAGGAATCCATGAAAAGGACTTATCATGGAAACAGTTTGAGAAACACTTCAAGAAGAATTATATGTCAAATAAATACTTCAAGAAGAAGACTAAGGAGTTATATGAACTCAATCTGGGACAGCTCAACATAGAGGAATATATCAATAAATTCCTTGAAATGTTGAGGTATGTACCCTACATAAAATATGAAAAGGTAAAAGTCCAACAATTTATCAATGGGTTACCTCAGACCTACTGGAATAGGATTGAGTTTGACAAGCCAAAGAACTTAGAAGACATTATCTAGAAGGAAAGGTGTTGTTATGAATAGTTTAAGCGTCAGATAGAACCTTGTGAGGAATGGAAGAAGAAAAATAGTTTGGGGTTCAAGAAGAAGGGGTTTAAATCCTCAATATTTAAGAACTATAGGAATGATTCAAGGGTGATCCTTCCTACCCGAAGTGTGCACCAACATAATTTCCCCTCCCATAGTGGAAATAAACCTTTTGTATCAACCCCGGGAAAGACTAATAACCCAAAGAGAGAACCCTTGAAATGTTGGGGTTGCAGAGAAGAATAATTGTTGAGGGATTGCCCACATAGATAGCAGAACAGTAAGAGAATACACAAAATCAAAGAATCTACCACATTCAATTATGTGTCTAGGAGCATGCCACGGATTTATGTGTCTTTGGATAATAAACAAGTTGACCACCAAGCTTCAGTGGTGGAGATGGAAGGTGTGATTTTCAACCGTCTAGTTTCTATTTTAATTGACCCTAGTTCTAATTTGAATTATGTGGCCCCTCGGACTGTTGACAAGTGTAAAATGCAACCATTTAGACATGTTAAACCATGGTTAGTATAGCTAGCCACTGTAACCAAAAGAAAAGTAACAAAGGTCTTACCATCTTGCCAATTCATCATGGATGGGTTGCCCACCCAAGCGACCCTTAACATACTTCCCCTAGGATCTTATGACTTGTTGATTGGTATGGATTGGTTGGATAATTATAAAACTAAGTTGGATTGTTACCATAAAAATTTAGAATGTTTAAATGAAGAAAGGGGAAAGATGACCCTCCAAGGGATTGAGAAACCTGTCTCAGTGAGACAAATATAATCCCTTCAAATGAAAAAGTATTGCAGAAAGGGATGTCCTCTATATGAAATATAGGTGTTGGAATCTGTTGAGGATGAAAAACCGAACCTAGAGTACCACCCCATATTAGGAGAGTATAGAGACGTGTTTCCAGAAGAGGTATTGGATCTACCTTCAAGAAGATACATTGACTTCTCGATAGAACTTGCACCAGGAGAAGTGTCAGTTTCTAGGACACCCTATAGGATGAGTACACTCGAGCTAGTTGAGCTCAAGCCATAGCTAAAGGAAATGATGAAAAAAGGCTGCATCCCACCTAGTGTGTCTCCATGGGGAGCACCAGCCTTGTTTTCAAAAAATAAATATGGCACGCTCCGACTGTGCATAGATTATAGACAACTCAATAAAAATCAATGACTTGTTTGACCAATTAGGGGGTGCTTCCATTTTCTCAAAGATTGAATTGAGATATGGATACCATCAATTCCAAATCAAGGATTAAAACATCCACAAAATGGCCTTCAGGACAAGGTATGGTCACTATGAATTTGTGGTGGTGCCATTTGGACTAACTAATGCCCTCACCACTTTTATGTGTTTGATGAACAATGTACTTAGCAAATTCCTAGACAGATTTGTATTGGTTTTCATCGATGGTATTTTAATATAATCCAAGAATATAGAAGAGCATGAAGAACATATTAGACTTGTACTTCAATTACTAAGAGAGCATCAGCTCTACGCAAAGCTTTGCAAGTGTGACTTTTTCCAGAAGCAAGTGCATTACTTGGGCCATGTGATTTCTGAAGAAGGGGTGGTAGTAGACCCTGACAAGATCAGATCTATTATGGAATGGCCTACCCCAAAGAATGCATCTAATATCAAATCCTTTATAGGATTAGAAGGATATTATATAAGGTTTATAAAAGGATTTTCCAAGATTGGTTGTCCAATCACTGCCCTCCGGAAAAAGGGGGTTAAATTCACTTGGACATTAGCATGTGAAGAAAGATTTCAAAAATTGAAATACCTCCTGACCCATGCACCTATGCTGAAGATTGCAGACCTTGATAATGACGTCCTCATGTGTACAAATGTATGCCAAGAAGGACTCGGAGGAGTCCTTATGCAAGAGGGACGTGTAATTTTCTACGCATCCAGGAAATTGAATGAGAATGAAATCAATTAAGTGACCCATGATCTAGATTTGGTTGCCATAGTGCATTGTTGTCCCTCAACCAAGTTTTGAGAGAACCTTGGTCATGTTTGACCATTTTTGGGACTTCGACAGGTTGGTCAAAGACAGAGCGCCCAAGCGAAGCGAAGATCGTGGGATCTCTCCCTTTTTGAGGGATTTTTGGGGATTTTAGAGTTTATGTAATGGGTATGGGATGTCGTCCCATGGGTTTACCGATGCTTAGGCCCCTTTTTTTAATGTATAAATAAGTAGCCGAACGATGTAAGAGGATTTCAATCTGTGTGATCATAGTTCTGATCGGCTTTGTGCAAGAACCTGTGAGGGTTGATAAGTGAAAATAGTTGTGAATGCTTTGTGCATATTGTATGTGAGACTTGTAGAGCTAAGTGCAAGTGGTTGTATTTGGCTTTGTGCCTTGACCTAATTTGGGGAAGGAGGATCTGGCGAGGTGTGCGCAGATCTCATGTCCTTTGTGGAGTTGGATCTGTGGCTTGGTGCATATAAGAAGATTGGAAGAAGCTAATAAAGAAGAAGAAGAGTTGGTGGACGTAGCCCCACATTGGGGTGAACCGCATATATCCTGTGTTATTGTGATTTGTGTTATGTGTTCATGATGGTTATGTTTATATTTTCTTAGTGCATTGTTCTAGATATATGATAGGTAGATCCATTAGTTCTTAGTGCTTGATACATGAATAAATGCTAGATCTGCTATGATGTTATGTGTTGAATTATTATATGTGTTTGATATTGATTAATATTGCGTTGATCTACAATTAGGGTTAATATGTGATGTGAATAAGAATCATAATTGAATGCATATTGTTGGCTAAGTGCTCTGTTAAGTGTCGTGATCACAGATCGGTGTCCCATCTAGGTTGTAGACACTTGATTCCTGCAACCCCCTGCCTCTACCTCGGGTGAGACTTCATCTGCTTCACAGGTGTTGCCGAAAGGGTCGGTAGTTATGGTTTTGTTGGTGAATTGTTGAAGCGTTGAACCTTAGGTCTACCCTTGTGCCAACAAATGGTTATGTTTTCGGGACCTGAAACTGTGATTGTTGGGAACTGAAGAAAATAAAAAGCTATGTGCATAGATCTATTGTTGTAGTGTGCAGTATTCTACTTGACTTATGAAGCTCTGTGTTAAGGGAAGGAAGTTTGATCTGAAGAAAAGAGGTAAGATATTAAAGCTTTGTGCTCTCATAAAGGTAAGATAAGTGGAAAAATATTTCTTCAAAAGTAAGAATATAGGTATGATTGATAGATTTGGTCCTAGTCTAAAAACTAGGGCACAGATAGAAGAAATAATATTTGATCTGAATAGATTTGATAGAAATAGTGAAAGATGTGTTATTCCTATGCATAGAAAGGATTTTTGGACTAACAAGTGGATGCATAACCCTAGAAATAATTTTCGTAGATTGCAAGTCCATCACTGTGATCCCAGTGTGCAGTACATAAAAGGTTGGGGATCATTTAAGGGAAAGAGAGGATTGACACTATGTTATAACTGCAAAAGACCGGGACATCTTGCTAAGGAATTCCCTAGCATAGGTCCTATTTTTCTTTTTTGTAAATTTGTTGGTCATGAGGTTTTGGATTTCCCTAGAATGATTGATAAAGTTGAAAAGATGAACCTGAGACAAGAAAACCATGAGGAAGGTCAAGAAACTAAGGATATGTTAGAAAACCAGAACAAATAAGAATATATGTTATTACGTCTGAAAGAAACATTGAAGGATCATAGAGACATCAGTTTACCAGAGATATTAAAAGGAAATCATTGCATAGAAACAAGAATAGGAGACTTCGACATAGACTGAGTGTTAGATGAGGAAACACAAGTGAATCTTATGCCAGAAAATACTTGGGAAATTTTGGGAAATTTTGGGAAATCCAGCTATGATTCCTACATTAGGAAGGATAGGAATGTTTAAAGGAAATATGATAACCATATGTGGAATACTTACTCATGTACCTATGATTTCTCATGAAACATCGACCGAAGAAGAATTTGAAGTCATTAAGTTTTTGGAGAACAACGCTCTTTTTTCACCTTTGTTAGGAAAGACTTGGATTGAGACAGATCATATCTAGAGAAAAACAGAGGAAGAAGCTATAGAATAGAAAAATAAAGAATTAAGGGACTTCATGGCTAGGAGAATAGTGCACGTAATATAAGAACAAGAGGACAAGTCGAAGCAACTGAGGGCTAGAGACTTAGCTTTCAAAGCTATAAGAATGCAGGAAGGATTGAAAACCCTATCCATGCAGGAGAGAAGAGAACCTACCCCATAAATTGTAAGTGAAGAGGTATTACATTCAAACCCTTTGGAAGACCCTTAGCAGTGCGAAGTTACTATGCTAAGAGAAAATAAGAATAATAATGGAAAGAGGAATCCAGAGACTCGGATCACAGGAAAGAAGGCAAGAAAGCTCAGTAAGAAGAAGGCAAAGTTAGAAAAATTGCAGGAAGTTCCAGAGAAGACTTCGCAGAGGGTAGGATTGCAAAACTTGAACCTCACCTAAATAGCAGAATAGCGCAGACTGGCACTTCACCACGACGAAGCTATATGACCATTGGAGGCACCCCAACCATTAGAATGACACTTCGGAATGGATAGAAATGTAGTTATTTCCAGAAAGCTCGCCAATGGATCATTGATACCGTGCCATAACGGATGGATTGAGGCATTTAGACCCATTGAAGGCATCTGTTACGACATTTTTTATTTATTTCGTCGAATGCCGCACCGGGACCACTTTTGCAAACTGAGATATTTGAGCTAATAGAGACATGATTTCCTACCGCACTATGTTGTCTAGACCTCTCCATTGATTCGATTACCTTGAGTGTCTTCCATCACAGTTGTAGAAGATGCTTCAGAGGGTATCTTACAATGAAATGAAGCAAAGTAGGAGACAATGTATGACAGAATCGAGTTGAAACTGAAGGGGGTACAGCAAGCCATCTACTCGAGCCGTGTAGTGTCTACTACATCATCGTCATCATAAGGTGTAGAAGTGGGGGATGATCCCACCCAATTGTGAAGGATAGCATATGCGACAAAGGCTTGACTTCGTCGAGTCCAAGAAGAAAAGGAGTAGGCCACAGAGGCCTTGAGGAAAGAAAAGGAGGAGGTCTTAGAGCAACTTTGGGTTGCGCAGCAAGAGACAAATGACCTTTGGGTGAAGTTCAAAGAACACAAGGAGAAAATCCAGAAAGAGAAAGACCGGTTTCTCGTAGAGAAAATTGGGATTAGAGAGGCGGTGAATAGAGCACTTCTCTATGTGTCGAAATTGGCACATATGGTAGAAGAGACAATCGAGATCCAAGTACAGAAGCTCGATGAGGCCATTCAGCAGCTCCAAACAAGAGTAGCAAAGCTAGAACTTCAAGCAGTGCCTAGCACTCCACGGGAAGTACAAGATAAAAGGGAAGAGATTGTCAGGAGCGCGGTAGAAAGAATCAGGGCATTGGCTGAAAAATTAAAGCAACTCAGTGACCAAAGTGCGTAGACTTACGAGCACCTTGCAGAAGACCCAGAGCTGAGGATATTGGAGGCACAGCTCTAGGAGGCGAAGCATCAGGCGTCGACTGTGCAAGCACAATTGAAACTACTTATGGCGGTGGAGAAGATGAAAAGGTTACAAGCGCAGTGTGCAGTTCAGTAGCGTCATTGCCATCCAAAGCTAAGTTATGGAGGTGAAACAGAGACTCCAGCTGGTTTAGGATGAAATCTACACACTTTTTGAAGAGCTCGAGGGACAAGGATCATAGTTGGAATAGGTGGTCACAATAGTGGAACAGCACCTGGAAAGGCCCGTCACCGAGCAACTCA
>JZKD02S2418519.1:223766-247761 GCA_000966675.3 Picea glauca | reverse complement strand
CAACTCAATAAGAATCAATGACTTGTTTGACCAATTAGGGGGTGCTTCCATTTTCTCAAAGATTGAATTGAGATATGGATACCATCAATTCTAAATCAAGGATTAAAACATCCACAAAATGGCCTTCAGGACAAGGTATGGTCACTATGAATTTGTGGTGGTGCCATTTGGACTAACCAATGCCCTCACCACTTTTATGTGTTTGATGAACAATGTACTTAGCAAATTCCTAGACAGATTTGTATTGGTTTTCATCGATGGTATTTTAATATAATCCAAGAATATAGAAGATCATGAAGAACATATTAGACTTGTACTTCAATTACTAAGAGAGCATCAGCTCTACGCAAAGCTTTGCAAGTGTGACTTTTTCCAGAAGCAAGTGCATTACTTGGGCCATGTGATTTCTGAAGAAGGGGTGGTAGTAGACCCTGACAAGATCAGATCTATTATGGAATGGCCTACCCCAAAGAATGCATCTAATATCAAATCCTTTATAGGATTAGAAGGATATTATATAAGGTTTATAAAAGGATTTTCCAAGATTGGTTGTCCAATCACTGCCCTCCGGAAAAAGGGGGTTAAATTCACTTGGACATTAGCATGTGAAGAAAGATTTCAAAAATTGAAATACCTCCTGACCCATGCACCTATGCTGAAGATTGCAGACCTTGATAATGACGTCCTCATGTGTACAAATGTATGCCAAGAAGGACTCGGAGGAGTCCTTATGCAAGAGGGACGTGTAATTTTCTACGCATCCAGGAAATTGAATGAGAATGAAATCAATTAAGTGACCCATGATCTAGATTTGGTTGCCATAGTGCATTGTTGTCCCTCAACCAAGTTTTGAGAGAACCTTGGTCATGTTTGACCATTTTTGGGACTTCGACAGGTTGGTCAAAGACAGAGCGCCCAAGCGAAGCGAAGATCGTGGGATCTCTCCCTTTTTGAGGGATTTTTGGGGATTTTAGAGTTTATGTAATGGGTATGGGATGTCGTCCCATGGGTTTACCGATGCTTAGGCCCCTTTTTTTAATGTATAAATAAGTAGCCGAACGATGTAAGAGGATTTCAATCTGTGTGATCATAGTTCTGATCGGCTTTGTGCAAGAACCTGTGAGGGTTGATAAGTGAAAATAGTTGTGAATGCTTTGTGCATATTGTATGTGAGACTTGTAGAGCTAAGTGCAAGTGGTTGTATTTGGCTTTGTGCCTTGACCTAATTTGGGGAAGGAGGATCTGGCGAGGTGTGCGCAGATCTCATGTCCTTTGTGGAGTTGGATCTGTGGCTTGGTGCATATAAGAAGATTGGAAGAAGCTAATAAAGAAGAAGAAGAGTTGGTGGACGTAGCCCCACATTGGGGTGAACCGCATATATCCTGTGTTATTGTGATTTGTGTTATGTGTTCATGATGGTTATGTTTATATTTTCTTAGTGCATTGTTCTAGATATATGATAGGTAGATCCATTAGTTCTTAGTGCTTGATACATGAATAAATGCTAGATCTGCTATGATGTTATGTGTTGAATTATTATATGTGTTTGATATTGATTAATATTGCGTTGATCTACAATTAGGGTTAATATGTGATGTGAATAAGAATCATAATTGAATGCATATTGTTGGCTAAGTGCTCTGTTAAGTGTCGTGATCACAGATCGGTGTCCCATCTAGGTTGTAGACACTTGATTCCTGCAACCCCCTGCCTCTACCTCGGGTGAGACTTCATCTGCTTCACAGGTGTTGCCGAAAGGGTCGGTAGTTATGGTTTTGTTGGTGAATTGTTGAAGCGTTGAACCTTAGGTCTACCCTTGTGCCAACAAATGGTTATGTTTTCGGGACCTGAAACTGTGATTGTTGGGAACTGAAGAAAATAAAAAGCTATGTGCATAGATCTATTGTTGTAGTGTGCAGTATTCTACTTGACTTATGAAGCTCTGTGTTAAGGGAAGGAAGTTTGATCTGAAGAAAAGAGGTAAGATATTAAAGCTTTGTGCTCTCATAAAGGTAAGATAAGTGGAAAAATATTTCTTCAAAAGTAAGAATATAGGTATGATTGATAGATTTGGTCCTAGTCTAAAAACTAGGGCACAGATAGAAGAAATAATATTTGATCTGAATAGATTTGATAGAAATAGTGAAAGATGTGTTATTCCTATGCATAGAAAGGATTTTTGGACTAACAAGTGGATGCATAACCCTAGAAATAATTTTCGTAGATTGCAAGTCCATCACTGTGATCCCAGTGTGCAGTACATAAAAGGTTGGGGATCATTTAAGGGAAAGAGAGGATTGACACTATGTTATAACTGCAAAAGACCGGGACATCTTGCTAAGGAATTCCCTAGCATAGGTCCTATTTTTCTTTTTTGTAAATTTGTTGGTCATGAGGTTTTGGATTTCCCTAGAATGATTGATAAAGTTGAAAAGATGAACCTGAGACAAGAAAACCATGAGGAAGGTCAAGAAACTAAGGATATGTTAGAAAACCAGAACAAATAAGAATATATGTTATTACGTCTGAAAGAAACATTGAAGGATCATAGAGACATCAGTTTACCAGAGATATTAAAAGGAAATCATTGCATAGAAACAAGAATAGGAGACTTCGACATAGACTGAGTGTTAGATGAGGAAACACAAGTGAATCTTATGCCAGAAAATACTTGGGAAATTTTGGGAAATTTTGGGAAATCCAGCTATGATTCCTACATTAGGAAGGATAGGAATGTTTAAAGGAAATATGATAACCATATGTGGAATACTTACTCATGTACCTATGATTTCTCATGAAACATCGACCGAAGAAGAATTTGAAGTCATTAAGTTTTTGGAGAACAACGCTCTTTTTTCACCTTTGTTAGGAAAGACTTGGATTGAGACAGATCATATCTAGAGAAAAACAGAGGAAGAAGCTATAGAATAGAAAAATAAAGAATTAAGGGACTTCATGGCTAGGAGAATAGTGCACGTAATATAAGAACAAGAGGACAAGTCGAAGCAACTGAGGGCTAGAGACTTAGCTTTCAAAGCTATAAGAATGCAGGAAGGATTGAAAACCCTATCCATGCAGGAGAGAAGAGCACCTACCCCATAAATTGTAAGCGAAGAGGTATTACATTCAAACCCTTTGGAAGACCCTTAGCAGTGCAAAGTTACTATGCTAAGAGAAAATAAGAATAAGAATGGAAAGAGGAATCCAGAGACTCGGATCACAGGAAAGAAGGCAAGAAAGCTCAGTAAGAAGAAGGCAAAGTTAGAAAAATTGTAGGAAGTTCCAGAGAAGACTTCGCAGAGGGTAGGATTGTAAAACTTGAACCTCGCCTAAATAGCAGAATAGCGCAGACTGGCACTTCACCACGACGAAGCTATATGACCATTGGAGGCACCCCAGCCATTAGAATGACACTTCGGAATGGATAGAAATGTAGTTATTTCCAGAAAGCTCGCCAATGGATCGTTGATACCGCGCCATAACGGATGGATTGAGGCATTTAGACCCATTGAAGGCATCTGTTACGACATTTTTTATTTATTTCGTCGAATGCCACACCAGGACCACTTTTGCAAACTGAGATATTTGAGCTAATAGAGACATGATTTCCTACCGCACTATGTTGTCTAGACCTCCCCATTGATTCGATTACCTTGAGTGTCTTCCATCACAGTTGTAGAAGATGCTTCAGAGGGTATCTTGCAATGAAATGAAGCAAAGTAGGAGACAATGTATGACAGAATCGAGTTGAAACTAAAGGGGGTACAGCAAGCCATCTACTCGAGCCGTGTAGTGTCTACTACATCATCATCATCATAAGGTGTAGAATTGGGGGATGATCCCACCCAATTGTGAAGGATAGCTTATGCGACAAAGGCTTGACTTCGTCGAGTCCAGGAAGAAAAGGAGTAGGCCACAGAGGCCTTGAGGAAAGAAAAGGAGGAGGTCTTAGAGAAACTTTGGGTTGCGCAGCAAGAGACAAATGACCTTTGGGTGAAGTTCAAAGAACACAAGGAGAAAATCCATAAATAGAAAGACCGGTTTCTCGTAGAGCAAATTGGGATTAGAGAGGCGGTGAATATAGCACTTCTCTATGTGTCGGAATTGGCACATATGGTAGAAGAGACAATCAACATCCAAGTACAGAAGCTCGATGAGGCCATTCAGCAGCTCCAAACAAGAGTAGCAGAGCTAGAAATTCAAGCAGTGCCTAGCACTCCACGAGAAGTACAAGATAAAAGGGAAGAGATTGTCAGGAGCGCGGTAGAAAGAATCAGGGCATTGGCTGAAAAATTAAAGCAACTCAGTGACCAAAGTGCGTAGACCTACGAGCACCTTGCAGAAGACCCAGAGCTGAGGATATTGGAGGCACAGCTCTAGGAGGTGAAGCATCAGGCATCGACTGTGCAAGCACAATTGAAACTACTTATGGCAGTGGAGAAGATGAAAAGGTTACAAGCGCAGTGCGCAGTTCAGTAGCGTCACTGCCATCCAAAGCTAAGTTATGGAGGTGAAACAGAGACTCCAGCTAGTTTAGGATGAAATCTACACACTTTTTGAAGAGCTCGAGGGACAAGGATCATAGTTGGAATAGGTGGTCACAATAGTGGAACAGCACCTGGAAAGGCCCGTCACCGAGCAACTCATTCAGGAGTTTGTCGAGCAGGAGGCTCTGGTGAAGCAGCAAGTCGAGGCAGCTTGAGTTAAGCTCGAGGCGTTCGAAGTAGTGTTTCCCAGATCAAAGTGACTTGGGATGAGTCAGAGGTGAGTGTTGGGGGCATGTTGTCCCTCAACCAAGTTTTGAGAGAACCTTGGTCATGTTTGACCATTTTTGGGACTTCGACAGGATGGTCGAAGACGGAGCACCCAAGCGAAGTGGAGATCATGGGATCTCACCCTTTTTGTGGGATTTTTGGGGATTTTAGGGTTTATGTAATAGGTATTGGATGTCGGCCCATGGGTTTACCCATGCTTAGGACCCTTTTTGTAATGTATAAATAAGTAGTCGAGTGATGTAAGAGGAGTTCAATCTATGTGATCATAGCTCTGATCAGCTTTTTGAAAGAACCTATGAGGGTTTCTAAGTGTGAATAGTTGTGAATGTTTTGTGCATATTGTATGTGAGACTTGTAGAGCTAGGTGCAAGTGGTTGTAGTTGGCTTTGTTCCCTGACCTAATCTGGGGAAGGAGGATCTGGCAAGGTGCACGCATATATCTTATCCTTTGTGGAGTTGGATCTGTGGCTTGGTGCATATAAGAATATTGGAAGAAGCTAATAAAGAAGAAGAAGAGTTGGTGGATGTAGGCCCACACTAGGGTGAACCGTGTATATCATGTGTTATTGTGCTTTGTTTTATGTGTTCATGATGGTTATGTTTACATTTTCTTAGTGCACTGTTCTGGATATATGATAGGTAGATCCATTAGTGCTTAGTTCTTGATACATGAATAAATGTTAGATATTCTATGATGCTATGTGTTGAATGATTAGATGTGTTTGATATTGATTAATACTACATTGATCTACAATTAGGGTTAATTTTTTATGTGAATAAGAATCATAATTGAAAAGCATACAATTGGCTAAGTTCTCTATTAAGTATCACAATCATAGATCAGTGTCCAAGCTAGATTGTAGACACTTGAGTCCTGCAACCCCCCATGCCTCTACCTCGAGTGAGACTTCATCTACTTCACAGGTGTTTCCAAAAGGGTCGGTAGTTAGTGTTTTGTTGGTGCGTTGTTGAAGCGTTGAACCCTGTGGCTGCCCCTGTGCCAACATGCATGATTTAAATGTGTGGAGGCATTAACTCCTAGGTAGGAGATTTGTACTTATGACAGACCACTATGGGTTAAGGCACCTATTTGATCAACCAAAACTCAATTCTAAACAAGCTAGGTGGATGGCTCTCCTTAGTGAGTTCGAATTCGAAATCAAACACATCAAAGGGAAGGAAAATAGGGTAGTCGACGCCCTTAGCATAAGTGTGAAAATGATTCACCTAATAGCAGTAAGCACCTGTGAAACGGATGTTAGAGAAAGAATCAAGAATTCACAAGAAACAGATGCATTCTTCAATACTGTGACCTCATACCTAAGGCAAGATCCTACAGGGATAAAGTATGAAGGATATAATATGATTGATGAGGCCTATTGACCTACAGAAATAGATTGTATATTCCAAGTTGTGACGACTTGAATAGGTTCATAATGTATGAAATACACAAGAGACCATATATTGGTCACCTAGGATATCATAAAATGATCACGACCACTAGGAAACAATTCTATTGGCCTAGACTGAAAAAGGACATAGTCGACTATCTAGCTAAGTGCCTAGAATTCCAGCAAGTTAAGGTAGAACAGCTGCACCCAAAAGGATTTTTACAGCCTCTACCAATTCCAGAATGGAAATGGGAAACCATTTCCATGGATTTCATCACCGTAATACCAAGATCGACTAAGAAGAATGATGCCATCATGGTAGTGGTGGAAAAATTGAGTAAGCCTGCTCACTTAGTTCCTGTCAAGTCGACTTGAAAGGCAATAGATATTGCCAACATATTCATCAAGGAGATAATCAGACTGCATGTCATTCCTATAGATATTATATCGGACAGAGACACAAAATTCACTTCAATCTTTTGGAAATCCTCGATGGCTTGTCTTGAGACTAAACTATTGTTTAGCACAGCCTATCACCCCCAAACTAATGGACAGATAGAAAGATTAAACTAAATATTAGAAGGCATGTTAAGGATGCATGTAATGCATCAGCCTAAGAAGTGGGAAGACTACCTGCCATTGGTAGAATTTTCCTACAACAATGGTTATCAAGAATCACTAAAGATGAGCCCTTTTGAAGCCCTCTATGGTAGACAGTGCAAGATTCCTATCAACTAGAGTAATCTAGTGGATATAATTACAATCGAACCAGACATGCTGAAATAAATGGAACAACAAGTGATTCAAATAAAACAAAATCTGAAAAAATTTCAGGATAGATGGAAGAGCTACGCCGACCAAAAGAGAACCCCCAGAGATTTCAAAATAGGAGACCATGTCTATCTCAGAGTTAAACCCAGGAAGATTTTCCTGAGACTGGGAGCTTGTTCCAAGATGGAATCTCAGTATTATGGACCCTTTGAAGTCTTATATAGAGTGGGACCTGTAGCATATAGGCTATCACTCCCTCCCACAGTAAAGGAACATAATGTTTTCCATGTTTCATTATTGAAGAAATATGTACATGATTTTAATCATATAATTCATTGTTTTGTGATCTAGGTGGAGTCGGAGGGAGAATTCCTGCCAGAACCTCAATGCATACTAGACAGGAAAGAAACCTCACTCAAGAACCAAACCATTTCATAGGTCAAGGTGCATTTTAAACACTTTGGCCCAGATGAGGGTACGTGGGAAATGGAGGATGCCATGAGACATGCATATCCTATTTTATTTACTCTTATATTTACATAGCATGTTGGCAGATAGAACATTGAGGATGATGTTCCTTTAAGGGGGAGGGAATCATAACACCCTATTTCCCTCAGCTTGTAAATATAACTATATTCACCAAGGAACTATGGAAAACTCAAAGGTGTGAATGTTTGATTTGATGGACCTTTGTATAAAAGGTCGATGAATGTAAATTTTATTATTTTAATAGAAAATGGATATGTGTTGCATGATTTTTGGAAAGGGGGTGTGATAATAGAGACCACGAATGTAATGAAAGAGATGGTGGAGGGGACCAGGAATGGTTGTGTTAACCTTCACCGAACCAGTACCTTGATGGACTTAATTTCTCAGGATCAAAACAACTCTTTGACCTAGGAATGAATTACAGTCGAGCTGGTAGGTGGGAAGACATCCTCAAGAGTTAATGAGGGGATGGGGAGAACTGACCATCTGTAAGGCTTCCAGACCTGACCATGGACTGGGAATTCGAGCCACACACAATATTGTTGGAAAAGGCAAGAAATAAATGTCGGGGGGTCAGGGAGAAAATCTGCTAAGAATGCAGAGACAAGAGAGGAAGCTCTAGAATTCGAGGAGGAATTGTGAAAAGAGTGTGTTCTGATAGTGGGAAATAGAGACTGAGACGGGAGAAGGAGAGTAAACTTTGTCCCTATATATTTATGAGTCAGAAGAAGAGATCCAATATCAAATCAGCATGGTCTAGCTCGGGGGTGGCTATTGGTAAATACGTTAGGATGGACTGAAACTATGGTTGGGTGGAAACGTGAACCCCTTCCAGCAGTCGCTTCATGTTATCTGGTTCTGATAAGTGTTTCCATACTTTATGTGTTGAATTGGGAATTAATGGTTGAATGCATGTATTTACTTATCTGTGTTTCCAGATTGTGGATATTTATCCCCCTAATCACTGTGAACCATCGATCTGTGAACAGAGATCAATGGTGGGGAATCATTGTGAACTGCGAAGGTGAAATTAGCAGACTTGTTAGTTCACAGCCCATAATTCACCAAAGTCGTTGATCTCTTTGGGATGGAGGATCAACAACCACGATTAGACCGAGTTAGGTGAGTACTTTTCATATTATAGATATTGAGCTCTCTGATACAGAGCGAGCACGTTGGGGCCTCGCAATCATTATGAACCATCGATCAGTGAACAAATCAGTAGTTGTCAGATCATGACCATGAAAACCTGAGGGAGGTTGAAATATGATTAGACCAGAGCGACGAGGACATGTGTTTCTCCTGACCTAGCTATGTGTCAGCCCCTGGCACATGCATACCTCACCCACGTGGTTTGTGAAATGGCGTTGAAATGTTTGAAACTCTCGAACATCAAAGTCCCAAAGTGGATCACATTATTTGATCGCGAAGGGACCTGTGGCGCTCGATCTGTAACTCTGAGTACGGAGTTCTTCGGAGGAAAAGGCATTAGAAGGCTTGAAACTCCTGAACATTGAAGCCCCGAAGTGGATCACATTCATCGATCGCAAAGCGATGCGTGGCGCTCAATCTGTAACTTCAGGTATGGAGTGCTTCGGAGGAAAAAGGCATTAGAAGGCTTGAAATTACTGAACGTTGAAGTCCCAAAATGAATCATATCCATCGATCATGAGGTACACATGGCACTCAATCTGTAACTACGGGTACGAAGTACTTCAAAGGATAAAAGTATTGGAGTGTTCGAAACTCCCGAACGCCAAAGTCCCGAAGTGGATCATAGTCTTCGATCACGAGCGATGCATGGCATTCAATCCATAACTCTGGGTACATAGTACTTCAGGGAGAAAAGGATTTGGAGCCTTCAAAAACTCCCAAACGTCGAAGTCTCGAAGTGAATCAAGGTTGTTGAAATCCCTGAGGACACGTGGCGTCGAATTGTGAACTTCGGAGATTTTCCACTCTAGAGGATTCGCACAGTGGTTGTCTTGGTGCCTGTTGTTTTAGCGTCTAGTCATAGCCTGTGGTCATATGTGATTATAGAGAGATGGAAGAACCTGAAGAACGTGGGAGAGGATTTATGTCAGCACTGAGCTCTGTTCGAAGCATGGAGACCATGGTTGGAAATATTTGGAAGAGTAGAATGGAATATAAACCCCAAATGATGGTGTTGATTTTTCTTAAGAAGAATGAAATTTTTATGCCCCAACATGGGTATGTTACAACTCCAGAGGTTTTCTATGAATTCCCATATCACAGGATTGATTTTCAACAGCACCCCAATATGTGCATGCCATCGAGTGAGGAATGGCATGACAGAGGTTAGAATTTTGTACTTTTGCATCTTTTCATATGCTTTGATTTGATATGCATGTATATCTTGAGTGCATATTTTGTGTTTTGGATATGCATATGTGGGGTCGAGTGGCCAAGAGACGGATGCATCTCTGTGATTAGATGATGAGTGGGTTGCAGAGGGGTGGGCGAGGAGGCATTGTCGATATGTCAATCTTGGGGTAGGTTCATCCCATACTGCAATGATGGGGCCAAAAGCTAGGTAGCATAGACAGCAGGAGGGGTTCCGGGACTGGGAGATGGAGGAGTTGTGGCAACGGTTTGAGGTTGTATTGGATGGGGTGTCGTAGGACCTGTGATCGTGGATTCGGGACAAGGGATTCTTGGAGTAGTGCATTGGCAGGGACCCACATTGGTGGTCCTTGGTGCGACGTGCAGAAATAGCAGGGGCCAATATGACTAGGAGTATCTCTGTGAGAGATATTCCCCCTAGGGGGGACCCCCAGACTAGTGGGGATGTACCTCAGTTAGGGTCACCCTAGATGATAGGGAGACATGTTACAGGCAAAGCCTGATTTTGTATGATTTGTATAGGAGTTTGTGAACTCCCATTTTGTATAGATTGATTGATTTAGAGGGCCTAGCCAATGGAGCAAAGGCATAATGTATTTTTGTATCAAACACATCTTTTGATACTTATTATCTATATATGAGTAGAATACATGGTTATGTTGTTTATGTTTTGATGATATAATGTGTGTACTTGATTTTATTGGATGATGGATGAAATGTGTATGTTTAATGTGATAAATGCCAATGTAGTACTTGATTTTCCTTGTGATATGCTATTTGATTGAGGTTTCTATAAATATGATTAAATGTGATGGACTCAAAATTTTGTAACAGGAGTTTGACTTGCAGGTACTTATGATAAAGACATGGATCTCAAAACCGATAAACATTGTTGAGCTTATGGACAATGAGTTGAGAATCTAGGAGAACTCTAAGGTGAAGAATATGAAGGTGACTAGTCCCGGATAGGAAACCAATTATGGAGGCATATTTTGCTTGGTTATTGGTAGTAGGACCGAGGAATATGCCTCTGGTATGGACCAACACATGGTCAAGGGTGTAAATGGCCCAAGCTACCAAAGTGAGATTTTGGGTCCAGCGGTTGGCTCTGTCTGTGTACCCGATGTGGTAAGTGAATGGAGAATTCATATGTTGAAAACAAGGACACTAGATTAGGCTTGTATAGTGAGAGAGATAAATCCATAAAACAAAGGTTAAAAAATAACTAGGAAAGGAAAAAAACCTAAGGTAAGGTGGTTACGCTCAAGGGTAAAATTTATTCAAGTATAACCTGTTGATTGGGTCCTTGAGGGTAGCCCCTTCTAGGTAAGCTAGAATGTAGGCTCCTTTAGTGAGGTAGTGATGGATTACATAGGGTCCCCACCAAAGGGATTTGAATTTCCCATGGCCCAGGGTATCGTGAGTGATATCATAAGCCAACACAAGGTAGCCTCCGGTGAAATATTGAAGGTTGACTTGACAGTCAAAGGTGGCTTTAGACCGCTTCTCAGCTACATCATTATTTTGTAATAAGGCCCATCGATATTCATCAAGGGATTCAAGGGAGAATAATCGTTGCTTAGGTGGAAGTTTGTTGGGTAGGAGCTCGATCGCAGTGCGTAGTGTTGGGATTTCACACTCAATGGGGATTACTGATTCAATACCATAGACTAGATGAAAGGGTGTGAAACTGGTGGCCATTTTGATAGTTTTTTTATATTCCCATAAGGCTCAAAAAAGCATGTGATTCCAATTGGTATTTTGTTTGTCAACTGTGCGTTGAAGCATAGTTTTGAGAACTTTGTTGACAAACTCGACTTGTCCACTAGATTGTGGGTAATAGGGTGAGGTGAATTCATGGGTGAATCCCAATTTGGTAGATAACTCTGCAAAGACTTCATTTTCGAAGTGCTTGTCGTGGTCGGAGACTAGTTAGAGGGGGACCCCGAAGCGAGAGATGACATGGTTGAAGAAAAAATGCACCATTGTGTCAGACATATTGTTGAATGTGGGAATGGATCCATCCCATTTGGCGAAGTAGTCAATGGAAACTACAATGTACTTGTGTCTATTGTTGATGGATGGTTACATGTCTTGAAGTTGATGCCCCATTTATCGAAGGGGTTGTATGTGATGAATGGGTGCAAGAGGGCAAGGGGTGCTCGAGCCTTATGCATGTATAATTGACATTTTCTGCATCGCTTAACTGTGTGTATGCAGTCATGAAACAACATGAGCCAAAAATAACATGCCTGAATGATATTTTGTGCAGTCGACATGCCAGATAAGTGACCGTTGGATGCACCACTCTGGAAATCATTCAAAACTGTCTCGGCCTCTTCTAGGGTGAGGCACCATCGAAGGAGAATTTTTATGCCTCTATAATAGAGAATGTCTCCTATGAGGAGGTACTGTGAGGCTTGGTGTCAAATCCAATGGTGGTCATCCCAAGAAAGGTGAGGACCAAATTTTTGAGTTTGGAGATAGATGAAAATATCGCTATACCATGGTTCTGTGGAGGAGAAAGGAATAAATGCTCATCGGGTAAATCCTCATTGATTGGGTGGTTTGCAAAGTTAGATGGAAAGTCTACGAGGAGTTTGGTGGGGACAAGGGATTTTTTTCTCTTTGGGGTTGCAAACTTTAGGTCGTATTCTTGGAGAATAATGATCCAGTAAGCAAATTTTCCATTGAACTGGTAATAACTCAAGAGGTAATGCATGGGGTTGGAATCTATGACTACTTTGGTTGTAAGAAGCAAGATGTAGTGATGCATCTTTTGAACTACGAGAAAAAATGTTAGGGGTAGCTTCTCCTCATGATTGTATTTGAGTGGTTGACCAAAGAGGTTCTTGTCGATGTAGTATATAACATGTCTGCATTGATCATCATCAACCTAGATGAGGACTCTAGCGACAGAAATCTCTGAGGTAGATAGGTAGAGTATGTAATCCCTATCATAGTCTGGGGGATTGATTAAGGGGGGTTTGATGAGTGCATATTTGAGTGATTCTAAGGAATCTTGGGCATGGTGATCCCAGTGAAACAGGATATCATGGAATATTAATCGTAGGAAGCCATGGGTGTGAATGGCATAGTTAGGAATGAACTGTCGCAATAAATTGCATTTGCCTTGGAGGCTCTACAATTGGCGTAAGTTCCTAGGAAGGGGAATTTCATTGATTTCATGAACTTTAAGGGGGGTTATAGTGATGCCCTGTTGGGACACAATGAATCCCAATAGGTGACCTACAGTGATGCAGAAGACACATTTAAGCGGGTTGAACCAAATGTTGTATATTCAACAGTGTTCAAAGATGATCTACATATCCTCTATGTGTTGGGAATGTTTCTTGTATCGAGTTGTAAGGTTGTCCAAGAAGGAAAGAATGATGTGATCGATATCATGGAAGTCGTATGTCATTGTGCGTTGGAAAGTCACCCCAAAGTTTTTGAGTTCGAAGAGAATGATGTGATAGGAAAAGGTGCCCCAGGGAGTTGTGAAGGTGGTTTTGTATTGATTTGGATGGTGGATTTGGATCTAGCTATAGCCAAAAAATATATCCATGAGGGAGAGGAATTCATGATCGGTACAGGAATCGATGACTTGATCGATGAAGGGGGTAGGGAAGTTGTCTTTGGGACAAGCTTGGTTCAGGTTGTAGAAATCTGTGCAAAATCGAATGGTGCCCTATTTTTTATTAACGGGGATAGGATTGGAGACCCAGGATGTGTATGCAATGGGGTATATGAATCCAGTTGTACGTAGTTTGTCGATCTCATATTTAATTTCCATGGTCTTGGAAGGGTGGGGGGGGGAATTGCTTTTGGTGAACATGGGAAACATCAGTCCAAGTCTCAATGCGATGTTCAACAATGGTTAGGTCTAACCCTAGAATTTTGGTGTATGACCAAGAAAAAATGTCTCGATATTCCTGGAAGAGGGCTTTCTATGCTACAATTTCCTCTGGGGAGCATGTTACTCCCAGGGTGATTTGTCCCACTACATTGGGATTGACTGAAATTTTGATCTTGATGGTTGGTAAAATATTGGCCACGTTTCCTTCTTCGAATCTGTCAAGGGTGGGTATTGGGTTCTTGAACCAGTCTACATGGTGAAAGGAGATGAAATATTTAGCTTCAATAGTATAGACTTGGGTGTTTTTTCGTGGTTGGAAGGCATTGTGTGCCATAAAAAGGGATCGATGATGAAAAGTATCCCATGGGTAATCGGGTGTGCATAGGACTTCTAAAATTTCTACATCACATTAAAAGGTGATGGAGTACAGGGAGTTTGTAACAGGCGAGATTGGGGTGTCGAGAGTCTTGGGGGTAGTTGGTGAAGGTTGGATAGCATCATTTGTCCATGAGGTAAATGGACCTACAGGAGTGGAATGGAGACATTTGGTAGATGTCGTGAACCAAATATCCATATATTAATTGGATGTATTGTGGTATGGAGGAGGGGGAATCTCATAAACTGGTGTTACAGGATAGTTGGGGGGGTTTTGGGGGAATTACTCGTATCATGATGGAATGGAAAGAGAGGTCAATGTATGAGGGTTGATTTGTGGGGGAGGTATTCCATGACTGATTGGATGTTTATTTTTCACATCCAGGTTCATCGGGGTTGGTACGATTGGTGGAATGGTTGTGATGGAGGTTTGTTGGCACGCTTATCCCTCGATGGCGAGGGGGCACCATTATGTGTAATGTTCTATCTGGTAACATAATGTGCAAGGGCATCGCATGCACTCATTTACTAATGTACATACATAGAGAATGTTAGTAAATGGTGGTACTGAGGATATGGGTTGGAATGATTTGGCTAGCGTGGTTTAGCACACTATTGCAAGACTGTCATGAAATTAAGGGAGGGTTGGGAAGTAGTGTGTGTAATGGTCGCATTGAGAGAAAATGGTGCAAGCATGCTTGGTTATCAAACTGGGAGGTTTGGAGGAAGAAGGTTCTGGGGAGGCCATTGGGGCGATTAGTGTAGGCAGTAGTGGCTTGCTTATGGGTTTTGGAATGAGATTCCACAACTTGGGTAAAGCAAGGCAAATATTGGTAGGGTCTCCAATGGTGTTGCACAATGAGCATGGGGTTGGTATGCAGGGTTAGGAAGGGAGAGAAGGTTCCTTGTTTTTGTGTGTGCCTCATTGGTTTGTGGTATTTCCCCATGTTCTAGAGTTAGTGTCTCCTGTAGTGGTAGTATTTCCCCCAACTGCGTGACCGGTTGGGTGAGTGGATGGATGAGCCACCGATCGTGTTAATGGGACCGCAAGTTGTGGTGGAAGAGATAAACCCGGTACTATAGCTTGTGGTTCTAGATACCATACAAGGATGGATATGACAATATTTGATAAGGTGAGGGTAGCAACAAATTGATATGTTATTACTCATGGGGGAGGATAAAAGAAGGGTATTTGGGTGATATCTTTTCGGATTGTCTTCCAAACGGGGATTTGACCCATGGGTGATGGACTCTCGAATGTTTCGTCTTGAGGAGTCTATACAGGGAGTTCATTATGGAGTATCAGGGTTGGTTGGGAAGGAGTGGATGTGGAGTCTGATGAACTCTCAGTGGAAAGGGGGTCAGGTATCTCTACTCCATCTATTGTGACAATGAAAATAGTAGCGGTGGTGGGATTGAGGTGTGGGAAGCCTTGGTATGTACCAATCAAGGATGGATCCTGAAATAGCCATGGTCTGACGTATATCATTGGGAAAGGTCGATGCTCGAGCAGATAAGTGGCAAGATGTTATCAAGATGTCCTGGTCCGTTGGGTTCATGGTGGTTCAATTCCTCAATGGTGATGATTTTCACTTTATGAGGGAAGAGCATGGTGTGAAAGACCGAAGAAGCTAAAACATGCATGGTGTACATGTAGCTTCTTCCAAAGAGAATATTATATC
The DNA here is from genome assembly GCA_000966675.3 of Picea glauca. NCBI lineage: Eukaryota > Viridiplantae > Streptophyta > Pinopsida > Pinales > Pinaceae > Picea > Picea glauca. The sequence goes on along the minus strand of JZKD02S2418519.1, from coordinate 232,055 downwards.
CAATTGGGCATCAATGACTTCGATGTCGATGAGAATTTTATTTCTCCCTAGCTCGATCGAAACATTTTGATGCAGGCCTTCGGGTTGGGATGGTCTACCATCATAAACTTGAAGAGTGATAGTGGAGGGGGTCAACTCAGGTGAACTGAGTTGTTTCCATACTGATTTGGATATGATACAAGTGTATCCTCCTTCATCTATGATGCAACGATGGATGGTGATATTCTATATTTTGACAAGAATCTAGAATGTAACTAAGGATGGAAGTTGTAGGTCTGCTTTATCTAAGTCAAATGTGATCAAACGGGTGTCTGTAGGATCTACTACCCCCAATTGTGAAAGCACTTCCTTTCATTGGAAAGGGCATGTTTGAAGGACTTCCATAACTGACATGGCAGTGGGTGATTGAGCGATATCATCAATAAGACTGTAGCTATGGATGGCTTGGGCATGGGGATTATGCACATTCCTAGACAAGGGTATGTGGGGGCATGCGAGAAATGGATTTGGTGTTAGGATGCGGGATCATCAATGGTTGTTCAGTTAGTGGTTGGGGAGCATCCAAGGTGTGTGGTAATGGGTCAAGGGGTGTACCATATTGGAAACTCCAAGTTTGTAAGAGGATTTCCTATTCACTAGTGAGGAGGATATTATGGTCGGTGGTGTTCCCTGAGTGGGGTTGGTCAGGTGGAGGGAACTGTCCCTGGGGGGTGGGGGGTGGGCCCCTTCTGGTTGAGTATTAATGACTCCTTGACACGGGATAAAAATTTGTAATACCAGTAGTGGTGGTGGTGGTATATAAGTGGGAGGTCTCTATGGTGGGCCTTGGGGGTTGGGTGTCCGCTGGGGATTCATGGCGTCCTTCATTCATTTGTAGTCAGCAATTTGAGGGAAATGGTGAGTGTAATGGCCATATTCGCCACATAATGTGCAAGGGTAATTGGTTAAAATGTTTTTATTTCACCCTTGTCATGGTTTGTCGTTGTTATTTCCCTCTTGAGGGTTTTGATTAGGTTGGTGTTGGTTTCCACCAGCCTGGGGGTTTTGTTGAGGGGGTTCCCTCCTTTTCCTTGGTTCCTATTCTTTCATTTCTTTTGGTTATTTTTGGGTTGGTGAGGTGGATTGGATGTATTAAATTCTTCGAAAGCTTGAACTTGTTGAATAGGGGAAGGTTGAATGAAATTGATCCCTTCATGATGTTTTCCATGTGAGGGTGTAACAAGTTGGGGGGGACATGGGAAGGATAATATGGGTTACCTCGTGGGGGACCATATGGGTTGTAAGAATTTGAAGTGACTTGATTATTACCAGGTGGATATGAAGTTGTTGGTAGCGGAACCGGTTGTGAGGCAGGTGTGTGTTGATGAAGGGATGTGGGTATATGTGTGCTTATGGTAGGAAGAGGAGGTTCCATGAATGGTGGAGGGGTCGGTGGGGGAGGGTAATATGGATTTCCCCCATATGGTGGAAAGTATGGATTGGTTTCGTATGTGGGTACCTGATCTGTGTGTGGTTGAATATGGGCCATGGATCCAATCAACCCATCAATAGCATGTGATGTTCCAGGTTTCTCTTGGCCAAAGGGAAAAGGACAAGGAACATATGGAAAGATAGTGTATAGGTACCCTGATTGGGAGTAAATGAGGTCAAATTTTTGCACCTTAGTGATGCCTTTGTCTTCAATTTGGGGGAGGTTCATAGCCATATCTTTGGCAAGGGTAGGAACGAGTGATCGAAGGAACCAATCTATCTTTTTTGTGGAGTGGTATATGACTTGCATATGCTTCGACGTCTACGTCACTCATGAATATGGTTAGAGATATGAACAGTGGTGGTTTGTTTTCATTTAGAAAGAATCTCCAAACCAGTGTCATGACAGATAGGGAGTTGAAAAAATGACAGAAATGCTTTGGCTAGAGACTCAAAGGTTGCATGGGAACCTAACTTCTCGTCTACATACTATTTGGCTACGATTCTAGTGAGGGTTCTCTAAAATAACCGTAGAAGAAAAAAATATTCCATTATGTTATTAGAAGAACACCATAAGTGGAAGGACATGACATGGTTGGCTAGGTCCTCTCCATCTTTTCCTTCAAACTTGGGAATTTCTGAAGGTAGTTTTGTAGGCATATCTGGCCATGTAGGGTTGTGTAATATGGAATCATTTGTCAGTTTTGTTGGATCTGGGATGTTGAGTGAAGCCAAGTAGGGCATGATGGGGGTGGGTCCTGCCATGTTTTGATCGAAAGTGGTTCCTTGGGATTTTTTACTTTGTGAGAAAGTTTGGTATATGCCTCCTTGTGGTGGAGGATTTGTTTGTGAGTTGCTTAGGATATTGATTCCAACCAAAGTTTCTCCTAGTAAGCGTGAGCCTAGTACCATATCACTGACTGGTGTATGTGATGGTAATGATGATGTCTCAGTGAAATTAGGAACACCACCAAAAATGGGGGGTAAGTTTTTCAAGCACCTAGAACAGAGGGGATACTGTGGTTCCCCTATGATTCTAACCTAGAGGTGGGTGTGTGAAAAATGGTGGTGAAGGAATATAGGAAAATTTTCTTTCAAATTACTTTAAAGAATGTATTCATAAAACTACATATAATCAAGTGGTGAGAATCATACATCAAGGCATTGTAAAAAGTGGTTTGGGGTTTTTGTACCTCCATGTCGGGGAATAAGAATCAAATAACAAATGTATGTGTCATATCCGACATAACATCCTTCCTCTCAAATAACACTAGACCTCCAAAAAATCACTCAATAGTGGGGTCGAAACCCACTTGAGGAGAATCTAGTGAAGGGACAAACAATCAGTGATAATGAGGGGTGAAGGTAGCATATCCCATAAGTACTGGTGATATTTCCCAACAGTCGTTCAAAATATGACTAAGGTGTGATTGCATCCCACAACCGCCACCTTGGGTAGATAAATCCTATATTGGGATACTAATATACCTCCATCAAGCACAGCATTTATATTTTCGGCCTCATAAATTGTTCACAGGCTTGATTAATTCCAAGGGTTGGGTGACCCAAGGAGGAATGCATAGAAAAAATGGACCTCGGCCTTTGACCCTTCATGGGTATCTCCCTGACTTATAGTATAGGAATGTTTGAGTGGAATGATTTCGACACCCTAATTCACAACTTTCTAAGTTTCAAGTGAGAAAATGATGATAGGGAGTTATTTGGATCCCTATCCCCAAAATCGTAACTTAGACTAACAAATTATTTTGTGTTCCTCATGTGGAGGTTTAGAAATTGGGTTGATTATGGTTGTTTTTAGAGTGTGAGGGTAGGTTGTGAAGCTAGAGTCATGGAACAACTTATTTTTTATGATGGTGTGCACAAAAACCCTTGTTATCCACATTTTTGGTTATCAAGANGGTGAGTGTAATGGCCATATTCGCCACATAATGTGCAAGGGTAATTGGTTAAAATGTTTTTATTTCACCCTTGTCATGGTTTGTCGTTGTTATTTCCCTCTTGAGGGTTTTGATTAGGTTGGTGTTGGTTTCCACCAGCCTGGGGGTTTTGTTGAGGGGGTTCCCTCCTTTTCCTTGGTTCCTATTCTTTCATTTCTTTTGGTTATTTTTGGGTTGGTGAGGTGGATTGGATGTATTAAATTCTTCGAAAGCTTGAACTTGTTGAATAGGGGAAGGTTGAATGAAATTGATCCCTTCATGATGTTTTCCATGTGAGGGTGTAACAAGTTGGGGGGGACATGGGAAGGATAATATGGGTTACCTCGTGGGGGACCATATGGGTTGTAAGAATTTGAAGTGACTTGATTATTACCAGGTGGATATGAAGTTGTTGGTAGCGGAACCGGTTGTGAGGCAGGTGTGTGTTGATGAAGGGATGTGGGTATATGTGTGCTTATGGTAGGAAGAGGAGGTTCCATGAATGGTGGAGGGGTCGGTGGGGGAGGGTAATATGGATTTCCCCCATATGGTGGAAAGTATGGATTGGTTTCGTATGTGGGTACCTGATCTGTGTGTGGTTGAATATGGGCCATGGATCCAATCAACCCATCAATAGCATGTGATGTTCCAGGTTTCTCTTGGCCAAAGGGAAAAGGACAAGGAACATATGGAAAGATAGTGTATAGGTACCCTGATTGGGAGTAAATGAGGTCAAATTTTTGCACCTTAGTGATGCCTTTGTCTTCAATTTGGGGGAGGTTCATAGCCATATCTTTGGCAAGGGTAGGAACGAGTGATCGAAGGAACCAATCTATCTTTTTTGTGGAGTGGTATATGACTTGCATATGCTTCGACGTCTACGTCACTCATGAATATGGTTAGAGATATGAACAGTGGTGGTTTGTTTTCATTTAGAAAGAATCTCCAAACCAGTGTCATGACAGATAGGGAGTTGAAAAAATGACAGAAATGCTTTGGCTAGAGACTCAAAGGTTGCATGGGAACCTAACTTCTCGTCTACATACTATTTGGCTACGATTCTAGTGAGGGTTCTCTAAAATAACCGTAGAAGAAAAAAATATTCCATTATGTTATTAGAAGAACACCATAAGTGGAAGGACATGACATGGTTGGCTAGGTCCTCTCCATCTTTTCCTTCAAACTTGGGAATTTCTGAAGGTAGTTTTGTAGGCATATCTGGCCATGTAGGGTTGTGTAATATGGAATCATTTGTCAGTTTTGTTGGATCTGGGATGTTGAGTGAAGCCAAGTAGGGCATGATGGGGGTGGGTCCTGCCATGTTTTGATCGAAAGTGGTTCCTTGGGATTTTTTACTTTGTGAGAAAGTTTGGTATATGCCTCCTTGTGGTGGAGGATTTGTTTGTGAGTTGCTTAGGATATTGATTCCAACCAAAGTTTCTCCTAGTAAGCGTGAGCCTAGTACCATATCACTGACTGGTGTATGTGATGGTAATGATGATGTCTCAGTGAAATTAGGAACACCACCAAAAATGGGGGGTAAGTTTTTCAAGCACCTAGAACAGAGGGGATACTGTGGTTCCCCTATGATTCTAACCTAGAGGTGGGTGTGTGAAAAATGGTGGTGAAGGAATATAGGAAAATTTTCTTTCAAATTACTTTAAAGAATGTATTCATAAAACTACATATAATCAAGTGGTGAGAATCATACATCAAGGCATTGTAAAAAGTGGTTTGGGGTTTTTGTACCTCCATGTCGGGGAATAAGAATCAAATAACAAATGTATGTGTCATATCCGACATAACATCCTTCCTCTCAAATAACACTAGACCTCCAAAAAATCACTCAATAGTGGGGTCGAAACCCACTTGAGGAGAATCTAGTGAAGGGACAAACAATCAGTGATAATGAGGGGTGAAGGTAGCATATCCCATAAGTACTGGTGATATTTCCCAACAGTCGTTCAAAATATGACTAAGGTGTGATTGCATCCCACAACCGCCACCTTGGGTAGATAAATCCTATATTGGGATACTAATATACCTCCATCAAGAACAGCATTTATATTTTCGGCCTCATAAATTGTTCACGGGCTTGATTAATTCCAAGGGTTGGGTGACCCAAGGAGGAATGCATAGAAAAAATGGACCTCGGCCTTTGACCCTTCATGGGTATCTCCCTGACTTATAGTATAGGAATGTTTTAGTGGGATGATTTCGACACCCTAATTCACAACTTTCTAAGTTTCAAGTGAGAAAATGATGATAGGGAGTTATTTGGATCCCTATCCCCAAAATCATAACTTAGACTAACAAATTATTTTGTGTTCCTCATGTGGAGGTTTAGAAATTGGGTTTTTTATGGTTGTTTTTAGAGTGTGAGGGTAGGTTGTGAAGCTAGAGTCATGGAACAACTTATTTTTTATGATGGTGTGCACAAAAACCCTTGTTATCCACATTTTTGGTTATCAAGATGATAATATGATTATGTCATGATGATGGAAGATCAAACTCTTCATTAAGAACATTTTCCTGAAGAAGGTTACACTTGTCATTTTCTCAAAATCATATTTTGAAAATAGTTCGCAGGCTGCATATATACTCTCCTGCGGGAATCCTTAATTCCCGCATGTTGCATTCAGCTTGACTGCGGACTTTCCACACTGTGTCAATTGTTAGGGTGCGGACATGTTTCTGAAGAAAGAAAATGAATAAGTTCTCGATCCTTCTAGAAGGAATCTTCTAGAAGGGTGAGTTGGAGTTCGAATGGTTGGCANATTGGTCTATGTCCGCACTCACGAATTTATCCATAAACAACCCTTTACTAAACAAGTGAATCCCACAAGAGTTTCAAGTATCTAGAAAAAAGGTTTCTGAATGAGAGAGAATGTGTGCAAGGAGTGGTGATGGTGGAAAATGTTTTAATAAGTTAAATTCAATATTTTAGCATGGTGGACATCATTTGGTCCTTTACTTGCCTTGTGTAGATAACTTACTAAAAATTTTCAAATGACCCTTGCAAACAAAAGAATCTTGAGCTAAGTGGTGGATATGGTAATCCCTACTTTGACCCTTTTATCTTCCTATGATGTTTTGTAATCTACGAAATATTGAAAATTTGTCCCTAGCTTGTGAACATATGGGCATGTGTGGGCCCTTTCAATGTGTTTATTCTCCCTATGTGATTTAATCTAGAAATTTGAAACTATCCTAAGATTGTGCACATGTGGGCATGTATATGCCCTTACAAGTCTTAGATTTACGTCCCAAAATGAGCTAAGAGGTACCATCCTCTCCTAGAGATTGGTTGATTTTTCTTTAAGGGATATGAAGGCTTGTTTAGGAAATCTCTTTTCTGATTTCCAAGACCACACTAAGGTGTGAGGAAAGAGAATACTCTTATATTACTTAAATAAGTTTCTAGTCCCAAATTAGTGTGATGATTTTGTAAAAAGAAAAGTAGATAACGAAATTCACATGCTAAACTTTAGGCCATCCATGTGGCAAGTAAGGAAGTAAAATATGCAAGGGTTCTTTTTATCCTCCCTAAATGTCTAGGTTTGGTTTTAAGATATGTATGCAAGAGTGGATCTCTAAGCCTGCTTTTAATGGCTTTTACAATAATGCATAAATAAACTCTAAGTTGCTTGGTGGAAGTGATTTGCTCAAGCCTTACAATTTGTGAAAAAATAAGACTAGTGTGCGAATAAACTAGAAAGAGTCACGCACAGAGAGAGAAGCATGTTTTTTAATAAATTCTATAGAGCACGGGTATGTGCAGACTGATAGGACCCTGAAATGCCCTTTTTCACTACACCTTTTGATCATTCAACCGACTCATTTCCTAAGCTAAACGAATACTATAATGAGCACTAAGACCCTTTTTTCCCAAGGTACGAACTATTCATCTTGCTTTTATGTTTTTATTTACTTAGCATGTTTGATTGAATATGATCACATATTTTACCCATGAAATAATTCAACTAATGATCAAAATGATAGAATAGCCCACTTCGAGAATTGGGTCGTTGTTGTCACAGCTATGCGCAATTCTTGGAAGTCGTTACAGGACTTCTGCAACGACCATCAATCCTGGAAGTTGTTACACAACTGCTACGACAGAAGCCTATTAATCTCGGAAGCTATTACAACAGACGCCACCAGTCCTGTTGTGATACGACTGCTGCAACACCTGTTGATTAGAATGTTGGCTCACGATGTTGATGAAGGAGAATTCAAGATTTGGTATTTATGATATCTAACGAACAGCCTGAGAATCGAGGATTCTCACGACTACTATATTTCTGAACACTGATTGAATCTGACTTTAATTAGCAGAGCTTTTGTAATGTAAAGGTTGTTAGACTTTTGGCTTGAACTGAAGAAAGTAACGATTATTGTACTCAAACATCTTTATGGAAATTGAATGAAGAATTGGATTGAATTTCTTTAGCATTCTGTGATCTATCTCTTTGAGTGGATTCAGTGAGAAGGAAAGGGCCCACCTTCTTCACTGATTCCCCTCTGTTTTAAATTCTAGATTTAGTTGTTTTCATTGCAATTGGTTTAATTGTTAGATGTTTATAAATGCAATTGTTGTTATATTTTAGTCCCTTCCTGATAAATGCGCATAAACTTGTCTCATGAGAATTAGAAATCAGTTGCTGAGCATGGATGGAGAGTTACTTTTCCTTTTTCTACATTAAGTTTAAATCTTGCTTTGGAGAATTAAAAGTGAGAAGTGGCTTCTTGCAATAAGTAGATTTCCCTTCAGCAATAGGATAGAATTCCTTCCTGCAAAAGTAAATTAGAAAGTTAGATTAAGGTAGGCAATTCATGGTTTTTGTAGATTCATCAGTTTAGATTGCAATTATGATTTTAA
>JZKD02S2418497.1:0-16008 GCA_000966675.3 Picea glauca | reverse complement strand
TTTCTCTCTCTGTGAATCACTAGACCATTTCACCTACCAGTGTCCCACGATTATTGAATATAGGCATCACCAAATGGCCCTTATTCAAAATCCTACACCCCGCCCATTGCCAGAAGAACTGGTAATTAACCCTACTCCATCACTTGATGTTGTTCATATCTTCTCTCCTGAACTTGAGACACTCCTGACTCCCCCATGGTTCTTGGATAGTTTATATGAGGATTTTCCCCCAAATCCCCCCAATTCTCTAGTTCATTTCTCCACGGAAATTTTATGCCCAACTACCATTTTTAACCCACAATATATCGATATTTGGTTTATGTCGAGCGAACCCATGCAACCCCCTTGTGTCAATCCCCCTACCTCTTCACCAAAAGATAACAACACGGTGATAGTCACCAATGTTATTCCCCTGGATCCACTATATTCTTGACAGTTCCACTGCGACAAAGACATCCTCGAGGAATTAACTTCCCCCGATTTCCCATGGTATCCGCTCCATCATAGAGCACTTTTTCTTTCAAAAGAAGCCTTTGCGCCTCCTGAACAAGGCCCCTTATACTCAATCGAAACCAAATATTTTCTCCCCTTAGGGCATATAGATTGGTTCAATAACCCTATCCCTTCCCCCGATGCTTTTGAAGAAGGCAATATGGCCAACATTTCCCCCACCGTCAAAATTAATATTTCCATCAAAATTGGAATCATAGAGGAAATCACCATTGACACCGCATGCTCTCCTGAAGAACTCATCCCTTACAAAGCTCTCTTCCAGGAATACAAAGAGATTTTTTCCTTGTCATACACATAGATGCCCAACCTTGATCCCTCTATTGTCGAACATCGTATAGACACATTTCCTGATATCATACCCATACAACAAAAGCAACGTCCATTACACCCATCCAAAGCGACAGCCATTAAAGCCGAGATTGACAAATTACACGGTGCAAGGTTCATATGTCCCATCGAATATACGTCATGGGTCTCCAACCCCGTCTCTGTTAAAAAAAAACAGGGCACTATCCACGTCTATACGGACTTTGGCGATCTCAATCATGCTTGTCCCAAAGACAATTTTCCAATGCCCTTCATCGACCAAATTATCGATGATTGTGCCAGCCACGAGGCATTATCCTTCATGGACAGTTTCTATGGATACAACCAAATTTAGATCCACCCAGCCGATCAATACAAAACCACATTCACTACCCCTTGGGGTACTTTTTCATATCGTGTCATGCCTTTTGGCCTCAAAAATGCTGGAGCCACTTTTCAACAGGCCATGACATACATTTTTCATGATTTGGCTCAAGTCATTCTCACCTACTTGGACGATCTCACCGCTCGATCCAATAAATTCACTCAACACCTCAATGACTTACGCATTGTCTTTCACAGGTGTCGTCATTACAATATCCACTTGAATCCCCTCAAGTGCGTATTTTGCATCACCGCTAGACGTCTCCTTGGGTTCATTGTCTCCCAACACGGCATCACAGTAGACCCCGTCAAGGTCCAAGCCATCATAGAAATCCCCCCACCATGGAACCTATGCCAACTGCAGAGCCTACAAGGCAAAGCTAACTTTTTACGCCGCTTTGTCCCTGATTACGCCACTCGAGCACATGGTTTCCTTCACCTCTTACGTCATGATATCCCATTCCAATGGGATGAACATGCCCAAACCAATTTTGATGATCTCAAAATGACCCTCTCCAATGCCCCATTGATTGGTCCACCCGACTATGACCGTGACTATATCCTCTACTTATCGGCCTCAACTGTTTTCATAGCAGGAGTTCTCGTCCAATTAAGGGATAACGACCATGAGCATGTCATTTACTATATTAGTAAAAACCTTTCAGGGCCACCCTTGAAATACAATCATGAAGAGAAACTCTCCCTTGCAATCCAAAAACTACGCCATTACATCCTACTTCGAACTACCAAGGTCGTAGCAGATTCCAACCCAATGCAATACTTGCTCCATCGATGAAAAATTAATGGAAAAATTGCCCGATGGATCATCATCCTTCAGGAATACAACCTCAAATTTTCAACACCCAAGAGCAAGAAATGCCTCATCCTCATCGAACTCATTACAGCATTTCCTTCCGATACTACTATCTCTCCCATCAATACCGCCTTCCCCGCCAAACATCTCTTTTTCATCCCCTCAGATGATCCTTGGTATGACGATATCCTCATCTACCTCTGAACACAGAAGTTCGGAAACCACCTCACTAGGGATGATCATCAATGTATTCGACACCAGACCCCTCGCTACCTCCTTATCGACGATATCTTATATCGATGCGGGGTCGACACCATACTTCGTCGATGTTTGACTATTGACGAAGCCGACAGAGTCTTGAATGAATGCCACAATAGCACCTGTGGTGGCCACCTCTCAGGGATGTCCACCGCCCAGATAATCATTTGAGTAGGCTATTTTTGGCCCACATTGTTTCACGATTGCATCCATGCTATGAAGTGATGTGACAAATGTCATCTATATGCCAACAAAGCGAGAGCACCACCTTCTCTTCTCCACCCAGTCATTACTGCTAGCCCCTTTTGCAAATGGGGCATAGACTTCATGACTTGCAACCCTCCATATAGAAATGGACACAAATACATCGTCGTAGCAGTCGATTATTTTACCAAATGGGATGAAGCCATGACCACCTTCAACAACACTGCTAACACTACAACGCATTTTTTTCTTCAACCACGTGATCTCCTGCTTTGGCATCCCCCTACAGCTAGTCTTGGATCACGGGAAACACTTCGAGAATGAGATTTTCTTCGAAATCTCCTCTAGGTTATGCTTCTCCCACGAGTTCGCCTCCCTATACTACCCTCAGTCCAATGGACAGGTAGAGACAGTTAACAAGGTCCTCAAAACCATGTTGCAGCACACGATCAACAAACATAAGATGAATTTGCACCATATGTTGTTTTCCACACTATGGGCTTATCGTACAGTAGTTAAAACTACCACTGGTTTCACACCATTTCATCTTGTCCATGGGGTCGAGGCCACTCTCCCCATCGAATGCAAAACCCCCACCTTACATACCACTATTGAGCTATTACCCGACACTGCTCCAATAGAACAACATTTGCTGAACTTAGAGTCACTGGATGAAGACCATCGATCTTCCTGACAGAACAATGAGGTAGCCAAAAAATAGTCGAAGGCCACCATTGATTGCCATGTCAACCTTCGATCATTCAACGAAGGGGACCTTGTCCTTTCTTACGATATCACTCACGATACCTTCAACCATTGCACATTTGAGTCATTATGGCATGGACCTTACATAATCCAACATTGCCTCACTAAAGGCACATACATCCTGGCCTCTCCCGAAGGCCACCCCCTCAAGGAACCCGTCAACGGGTTGTAATTAAAGAAATTTTATGCTTGAGCATAACCATGCTACACTAGGAATTTTCTTTTTGTAGAGTTTTTAGTCTTTTTTTTTTCCCTCCATATCTTGCATCTAATCTATCATTTATGTTATCGATAGATGCCTCCTCCATTGGCCTTCCACATTGGTTACGCGGACGAAGCTAGCCGTTGGACACAGAATCTCGCTTCGGCCGCTTGGGCCCTCTATACCCCCTCGCATGAACTACTCCACTCCAGCGACATATGCCTGGGCTCAGATACCAACAACCAAGAAGAATACATAGCCGTCATTGGCCTCCTTATCGAGGCCAGTTTCCGCAATATTCGTCACCTTAGCGTCTTACTAGATTCCCAGCTAGTCGTCCTCCATCTCAACAATGTGTATCGTGTATGCGATCCATGCCTCTTCTGCGAATACCTGCAAGTTAGACTTTTATCTCGACATTTTGATTCAATCACATTCACACATATTCTAATACAATTTAATCAAATAGCAGATAATATGGCTAACCTAGTGTTAGATTGGCATTTATCCCATCAAGTTACCATTACACATACATAACTCATCAAAAGTCTGTCACAAACATTTAAATTAGACTTCATAACCGAAAAACATCAACACATGTGAACATCACAAAGATCCCTAAATGTATATCCCTATATATATATTTATATATTGGTTAAATGTGCCATCAATGTTTACAACAAATAGTACATATACAACATCCATAGGTAGGTGCACCATCTCACCCCTATAAATACAAAATCGGTGTCCCAACACCATATACAAAATGGGCTTGCAAGCCTATACAAAAAAAATATACAGGGGCAGTCATGGCACCTCTAAAGCTTCACCACCGAGTCCTCTCTTGGGAGGAGGTGCCCCACCATCTAATGGTCCCTCAGGTCCAGGGGGTAGTCGCCCAGTCATATCTTCACCCACTACAGCTGCTCTACCGATCAAGGTCCGCCACTCTGCTGAAAGGCCCACACACTGCTCCAGGATCCGCTCGTCTTGAATACGCGACCACATGCCCTCAGTCACTCCCTTTAGTACCGCCTCCAAGCAATGAAAAATATCCTCTAACTCTCCCCCGACACCTGTTGGAGGAGCATGTGACGGTCCTGCACCTGGATCATCAAAATGATGTCTCATGCCTGCTCTCTCATCATCTGTTGGCCCCACCCCAGCCTCATCCCACTGTCATATCTCCCCTGCCTATGACTCCCCCCGCGGTGGTCTCATATACCCTTGATGAGCCAACGCTCTAACCAACTCAACCTCGCACCTGTGAGGTACAACATTTGCACACACAACAAACAAGTGATAGAATCAACATCCATCTATACATAAAGAACATGCTATACTATCTACAAATCAACACATCAAATATATCCACATACCTCTGCGGTCGAACACCTCTCTCCGGGGAAGTACCATCTCTGGATCATCCCAGAAATCCACCCCACTATATGGGAACTCGAGTATGATCCTCGCACAATGAAACACTACAGCTCCAGACTCTAGATCAAAATCAGGAACTGTAGAAATTACTCCTGTGCCCTCACCAGTGAGCACTCAAAAAACTTCAGCAACCCATAAGCTGCCAAAGCACCATGTACTGCCGGCTCCTCATCTCTCACTGCCTCTCTCAGGCGCTCCCAATCCCTCTCCCTCCATTGGATCGACATCATGAAACTAGTCACCTGCATCCACACATAAAAGATTCAATCAACCATCACAACTCATAAAAACATCAAAATCTCCCAAAAATATTAGTTTTTACACCCTTTAGCTTTGCCTCAAAGGTGTGGTTTTTTTCCCTAAAGGTACGCACATATGCGCATCTGTTCATCCCACAGTCATGCACTCATTTGCAGCTATTGGAAATATAGGGGCACACCCATGCACCCCTGTCACCTCAACAGACGCACACCCTAGCGCACCTATTTGCTCCACAGTTGCGCACACATGCACAAATGTCAATAACACAACTGTGCATGGGTTCACTGATGTGCTTTGCACAGGCACGCATCCCATGCACATCTGTTTCCCCCATTTGGGTGCCCCCATGCTTGGCTCTCTAAATTAAATCCATGCACTCATGCACATGAAACACTTGATCGCCCGCACACTGGGGGCCCACCCTCACAAAACCCCTTGTACGATCATTCGTACAAGCCCTACCCAAAAAAGAACCCTTAGTACTGTGCAGGAGGATACGAAAACTAACTTGAAACTCACTGATCCTGAATCGACTAACTCGATCTCCTGAAATCTTTAAATCTCTCCTCAAATATCTCGTCCAATCACTTTGGGAGTTGGTACAAATGAGGTGGCAATGTGGCCCCTACAACTATATATAGTCCCTTTTTCCAACCTTCCATACTCAATTCCGGGAGCTCCAAGCATCCGTTTTTAGATTCGTCTTCAGCCACGGGACCAAGATCCCGCCACCTAAACAGTCACATTCCCCATGCCACCATCCATCCTCGGCCCCAGGGAGCATTTTTATCACATCACGCCTAGGTACGTATGCTTATGTTCAAAATTATCAAATAACCATTATATGTTTTTTATCTTCAGATATTGTTCATGTTGGGTATTTGGTTTTCATGTGTGCAGGTACTTGGTCACCACAAATCAACATGACTCTTTCAGGTATAAGATCGCTACTGGCATGTAATCATTCCCTCTAAATATCAATTGCCTCTCCTAGTCACACCCTCCGATGTTTGACTCTCAGGTCCCCCCATCCGGCTATGAAGTACTCACACCTCCACTGCACTTCAGTACTGTCACCTGGTAGCACTCTTCCCCACATGAGTTATCCCATTTATAGTCCTCCTTGACACGTTGACACTCATGTTTCTTTCATCCCCTAGGGATGGGAGTCCTCATAGTCTTTTCATCCCCAAGAATTAGCCGCATGCTCCTTCTCCTCATTTTTATAAATTCCCCATAATGGACTCGCAAGTTATCTCGTCACGATTCACATTTTGACTGCACCTCCGCAGTATCATTAGCCCTCCATCTCATCCACCATTAGTTTTTCCATTTGCAGATTGTCTTCCATTCATTTCACCTAATACAAAAACCCACCTATGAGGCCCCCACCCTCCACCTTCTTTCCACGCAACTTGCACCCTCATAGGCCAAACCATATTGCATTGGGGAACTCATTTTTGTATCTGTACACTTTTCCCAACTGATTCTTTATTTATTTGGTAAATGTAAAAATCCTTTTGTTCCCATCCTTTACATATATTTTTTTTTGTCATCCTTGATGACCCTTTTTCTGGCAAAAGCAACCCATGCCACCCTTGGTTGGGGCATTCATTATATTCTACTTCTGTTGACATCATCCAAAAACCCTGAGTATCCCACAGTCCATTTACCCCTGATCTCCGAGTTTGTCCACTTTGTCATGCCTCTGGCACAACTTAACCATAGTCTAGTTGTCCCCCTGACACTAGATTCAGTTCCACGGTTGCTACCACTTATCCTTCACAAGTATCCCCAACCAAGGGCAGTCTTGAGTCTCACCGCATATTGACTTCATCCATGTATGTCCTTAGTCCCTGATCTTACCATGTGAATTTCATGAATCCCTTTGCTTCTTGGAGTCACATCTCCCTTCCTTTCGACATCAACACAGTTTCCAGAAGGGAGAAAGTATCTTGACTCTCATTACCTTTACAATGAGGTGTCTTAGACAACACAGAGAGAACCATCATTTCTCTATGCTATAATTTCCCCCCACGACATATGACTTCAACACTTTATCATGTTGTGGTGGGTCTTACTTTGAGACTCTTGCAGCTGTTGTTATATTTACCGAAGGCCATCAATGCCTGCGAAGCCTCGACACTTCTTATAGGTGTCATCACCCCTTTTGAGAGTTTGTTCACCATCATAATTATCCTCTGTCATTATCAACATGCCCCCAAGGGAAATGCAGTCATATACACCAATACATGACTTCAATTACTGTATTACACATTTTTGAGTTACATGACACGAGCATGGGGCATGCTTGCCTCATTTGTACATAGTTTTATTTTGCCGCACCTTGCGAAAGGTTTGAGTCCTACAGGTTCCCCTCTCCCTCCAATGGGTCTCTCTTGCAATTCCCCTCAACACTCTTTCTTACAAAGGTACTCTCAGTAGAAGAAACATTGATGTATTTCGGCTATACATATGCTCCTAACCTCACACATCAGGGGGCATCTGTTAGCACTGGAATTTCGTCTGCAAATGGTTACATGAATCCAACATCTTCAAACACCCATTAGTACATCCATGGCCTAGAAAATGCATTTCCAAAGGGCACAAAACTATACAACTGGTTAAAAAATGAGCATGCGCTAAGGATACAAAGGCATCACATGCATGTGCGATAGTCGAATAACACCGGAAAAGTGCATATGCACCCGATGCGTGACTGTGGATGAAAAAAGCCGTGCACACCTCAGAACAACGCATTTATGATTTTTCTCGACCTTCCACCCACTTTTGGTTCATCTCCCAAGTTGATTTGACATGCAAATCTGAGCTGAATCCAAGTGGGGGGCTGGTCAAAGACCCAAGGGTGCCCTAAAGAGCCCCCTGTTCACTCTAAAGACTGGTTGAATAATGCCTCAAAGATTTGCTATAAAAAGAGGCCATGGGTGCACTATATTTTCAAGGAATTCATTTGTATTGTTATGCTTCCTATATTCTCTTGGAGAATCCTCTTTTCTCATCAAGAGCATACAAGCACNGGAGGACAACAAGGCTCAACAATGAATGGATGAAGGTATCCAATCACACTCAACTAAGGGACTACATGGCCACAACAACCCACAGTTATAACACACGACATAGACAATTTCTCAGGTTTCACAGAACACATGGGTCGGCTTTAGAGGTGTGTAGCTATGCAGAGGTCCAATGTAGAGACAAAACAGTTCTAGGGAAGAATTCTAGTCGACTTCCAATTCTGGTTTCCAAGATTGCATGACAGGAAAATTAAGCAGAGGTTGTTCACAAAATCCCAACGGTTGAGACAACCAACAACAGAATGGAGGATGAACCCTCATCCCAGCTCAATTCTTGGGTTAAATTACATGTGCTTGGGCCGACACATGTCTCCCATGAAGCTGCATGCACTCCATCAAGTATGCATTCCCTTTTGCACACGTTGGGGCTGCATGCATTGCCTCTCCCAGGACTTAGGATAAAAAACATACCTTTCACACCACTTTGGAATAATAAAAAATTATTATTGCTAAGGAATTAAGCCCTCAATCTTAGCTCCTCTTCTTACCTCTCAACCCCCTCTCCCTTACTCATACTTTGGAAGCTTAGTTCCCCATCACTCTTTCTTCATGGTCAGTCGACACACAACGATGCTTATATATTATATTAATGATCTGCATAATTACATATACAAAATCAGGCTCCTGGCCTTAACACTTAGGCTCTCTAGCCTAATAAACACATAAGCCCACCAACTTATCAATACTCGGCTCACCAGTCTACAAAACATTATTACAATTCACAATATAACTGGTGCACTACCAAGGGATATTACAATCTTCCTCTGATATTCTTCCCCGCCCCTTTGACAATATTGATTCTTCCACCTTTGATGAAGCCTCTCTTCTCTTTTTAAGAAGAGATTTTCTAACTACCTGAGTAGTTAGGGTTTTCTTTCTCTCTTGAAATTCCCGTACAAGTTTCTTCTTGAAGCATTCCCTTTAATCAATGCCTCATTAATTCCTCATTAATTAATTCACATCATTAATACAAGTGTATTGAAAGTGAGTCCCTCTGCTTTTTTAATAAAAGTTTTAAATAAACTTTTATTTTCACAATTTAATTAATTTCCCATTAAAATAGGACGACTGTAATTTAATTTTATGGAAGTTAAAATCAAATTTTAAACCATGTAAACTACTTCTTATGTTCTCTTCATCATCTTATCTTTCCAATGATATAAAGTTTGTGCAAATGCATCGCCTGGATCTCAAGATATGAGCTCGTGAAGTTGAGTTGTCATGCAAGCCCATTAAAAATGAAACTAAATGATATTTTAATTTCTGAGAAAAATGTATCAACTTTAAACACTTAAAACTTGTACCACCATATTCTAAGTTGAAATACCTTTCCAATGGTATAAATTTTGCGCGATTCCGATACTCAGAGCTCAATATATAGCCTTTGCAAGATCGTGAATCAACCACCATCGATCAAGTTTGATTGGTAAATGTGGAGCCTTGATTTAATTTCGACCTCCTTTGTTGAATTTCGAATTTTCTTCAGTATTCTTATCCCACATGTATGAGAATAAAAGAGTCTTAGTGGTATGTAATGTTAAGTGTAACATACACTTGATAAGAAATAAAGAAGATAGGAGACTAAGTATAAGATGAGAGAATGAGTAGAGGTGAAGGGAAAGGGGAGGATATAATATGTCACTTAGAACATTTTTTGTATTTCTTCTTGTAATACCTCCATTGGACTTCTGGACAGAAGTATGCGTATCTTGGTCATGGAGACTCGGATTTTGATTCCACGAAATGCATGGTGAAATTGATACCGATGGCTATGAAATGAACATATAATAGTTCCAATATCATTTTTTATTTATTAATCCAAGAGCGTGAAAATATAGATGACCAAATTTTGGTCAACAAGTTTGAGTGGGTTATTTTTTATATCATGATTACATGTTTATCCTCAATTTCATGACTTCGAAGCATGAAATTAAGGATTTTTTCTCGTTCATCTCACTTTTTGAATGATTTGAACAATGTCATTATACATGTCTTGCTCCGATCAATGATTACTTCTTTCATTTCCTAGTCTCATTTAAAAGAGGATACCATTACTCTATATTAGAGTGATTAATTGAAAGTTTGATTTACCAACGCAATATTTATTAAGTTTCTATATCCTTTAGTTCTAAGTTCATTTTACTAGGAATCATATCAGAACTATATTAGATTATCCTTTTTAACATTTTATGAGAACGTTAGTTGAAAGAAAAACTTATGATATGAATTTTTGAATTAATTTATGGAGGGATCATATTAAACATACATCTAAGCTATTGGTATATGGTTTTTGGTAAGGGTTTTCACTCTGTACTTGGACCATTTCAAGATATTTCCATGATTATGCCTATCAATCTAGATAAATCATTCTGCAAACCCTGAAACGACTATACCCTTTCTCACGATCATGATGCAGTGGCTTGTGGAAATATTTGAGATGAACATGGGTCAATTGTCGCACAACCTTGTTTTCCTTTGGCATGAGATCGATACCCAAATTCTTCAACATTTTAGGTGGAATGAAGGTTCAAATCATTCGCCATGTTTCAAGATTTTCGCACCAGCCACGAGAATGAGGTATTTGATCCCACTTCTATCTGTTTACAATGACTCCTCTATGATTCATAGGGTTATTATGTTTCTTGTTCAAATTACCCTATTCTTTAACCTAGTTACAAAGCGACTCATGGCCCCTGTGGTAAGAATCGAACCCAATAATCCTCAACTTTTTCTCGAGAAAAATACTGTGATAGAAATGTTATATCAGACAAGGTGGTTAAACTTCATTTGTGCATTTAGAGGTTATAATGTTGAAGTATCCAGGGCCTTCACCCGAACATTTGATGGCCAAAAAGCCAAGGTTGGGGATATACATTTTGATGTCAATGAAGCCCTCATCTCTCAGGCCACAGGTTTACCTTTGGAAGGGGATAGGTGGTTTAAAAATACCAAGGTAAAAGGGGATTCTTGGAAAGTTTTTCTAGTGTCCAAACACACCAAGTATAATATAGAAGGTATGCCTTTGGTTTTGTTCAAGAAAAAATTGCACAGTTTACTGCTTCTTATCAAGCGTTTTGTGACATGTGAAGGACATCTTGGTTTTATTTTCTAGTACCATATACGTTTTCTAATGGTGTTTACGAGCTCTTGTTTTAACATGCCCTATTAGTTATGAAAAAGCCTCACCAAGATGGAAAGACTTACCAAACAATGATCAAAAATCCTAAAACTAGTGTCTTCCACCATGGTTTAATTCGTATATTGGTAGAAAACCACCTTTCCAAGATAGGGGATGACTAGGCTACTTTTATTACTAGAAATGGTTTCCTGCCCAAGCCTATTTCAGAACCAAATCCTGTGTCCGATATGACCGAGGTGTCAAACCCTTCTCATGATGTATTTGAGGAAATTCAGTTAGAAGTTCAACTTCATGTTGATCCTCCTGTCCCTTTGGATGAAGGATCAAATCCTACCCCTATTCCTCGTCTCACTTGAAGTAAAGCTAAGGAAACGATAGTGAAAGCTCAAACCCTAGAGTCGATTCTTATTCGACTAAAGCAGAAACCTATGCCAACCTTTGAATAGGGAAAATCATGGGTCTCCTTAGAGAGTGATTCACATATGGACTTTTTAGAAGATTGGGCTTAGATTAAGGAACATGTTGATTTTAAAAAGAAAATTCTAGGTCGTAGACTTTCTAGAATGATTCAGAATAGATCCAGGAATCAAGAAGACCCTAAGGAACTTATAGTCATTGATGACCTAGAAGCTCCCAATGAAGACTTGGATGGAAAATTGAAACCCGAGACACAACCCTATTATAATTTTGTGGATAACTTACCCCCATTACTTCATAAGAATCGAGGGCATGTCAAGCATTGGTGCTTACCTAAGAAGCAGTTCCCTAGTGGGAAATCCCTCTTACATCAAGAAACAACATCCTAAGGAAAATTCGATTTCTAAAGGATGTCATGGGTGCCAAGTATGGGAAAAACGATACTATTCGGTTGTTCCCTACCTGCAAGTATGACTTGAACAATTACAAAGATAGAACAAAGATCTTAGGAGAGAAAATGAAAGATTAATCAATAACAAAGAGCATAATTCCTTACACACATACAAAAGATTTAAAAATGGTCAAAACTCTAATGTCAAGGAATCCTCCAACATTAATATTGTTATGGAAGATACTCTACACTCATATTCAGTTTCAAACACGTAATTTCTGGTAAAGTTAATTTCTAAAGTAGTTTTTGTTTGTTTTGTTAATTTTTAGAGACAAGCTAGAGAATCTGATATTTTGTAGGTAGTCTTTAACTATTTTTGAATTGATTTGAATTGATTGTATTGTTTATTGATAGGTCATGGAAGATTGGAAGATTTCATCAACAACAATTACGAAGATGATTGTATGATGTCTGTATTTCATTTAGTTTTAATTAGTATAAGAGTTAGTTTAAGAGGTTGAGCTGTAGCTTCTCGTTGTGATCACAACAAACTTTTGGATTAGTTGTTGGAAAAAATTATCTTTTTTATAGAACTCTTCTATTATGAGTAGGCGTTAGGTTACACTGTTTAAAAACATGTTATTTTTTTAAGGATTCACCTCTTTCATGTTGATATGAGGATTGATCCATACTATTGTTTAAACACTCATAATTGTTTAAGTCACAAGGGAAAATAAATCTTTTGGGATAAACAAAAAAGAAAAAAAACTTTCTGGATAATTAACGAATGTATGTTATGAAGAAAAATATGGAACTATGGATTGCTTAAGGCTTTAGTCCTATGAGTAATGTTATTTTGGATTTCAATACAATATCTATGTTTATATAGTTCATGTTCTTCTTGTGTTAATGATGTATTGTTAAAACTTAGCTTTTTCCTATTTTTATCAATGCATTATTATTGCTATAACTTACATTTCATATTAATCTTGTTTAACTTTTAAACAATTTATTGTCCCAATGATTATGATCTTTATGGCAATGTTATTTTGGTACAAGTATTAAAATATATCAAGTTTATTTGTATGTTTTGTGCATGTTATGATCATTTGTCAGTTGAAATGACTTTTTTATCTTAACAAATGGTTTATGTATCTCCATAAGGATCAAAGTAAATAAGTTGTTCTTTCTGTATCATAAACCAAATTTCAATTATTTGGTGGAGTGACTTTCTTCAGATCATGTCATAGTCTTTGTACTTCACAACTGTTTTCCATAGATTTATCTTGTCATACTAGTTACTAGAGGAGATCCACACAGGAAGATTCAACTAACAAATCTCTTTTGCTCCAGGCCTGGATAGGTTAGTAAAATATCTTGCTTTTTTTTCTTCGATTTGGTTTGTTGAAGGTAAATCATAATTTGCATGATTTAGTTTCAATGCTTTGTTCATTATATTTAAATCATGTTATAACTAACATTCATATTTTCAATTAGAATAAGTTTTGATTTAGATTTTAGTCAGTGTGTTTCAGTAGAGTCAATATAGTATATTTAGATTTCAATTAGCCTAAGATTTAGTTCCTTTCCAAACTATTCAGTTTTACAAGATTTCTCACAAATCTTGTACATGTATATTTTGTAAATTTTGTATTTAGATGTGTGAACAATAAGAAGTAATGTACATAGTAGGTATTTGTTAATAAATAGTTGTCTCTTTTAATTTTTGTAGTTTAGATTAGATTCCATCATCGACCAACAGAGCCATTAAACCCATTAGGATTAGTTACTTCAAATGGCTTAGGTTACTTAGACAACCTTGGACCAAACTCTCCCTTCCAAATCATGAGTGGTCGATATCGCCCATCAACAAATGACACTAGAAGGAGGGCCTTTTAGATATTAATGGCACGTGGAGGCCGAAAAACACTTCTGAACAATCTCTCTCCAGTTAGAAATCATAGTCACTTAGACTCTACTGTCGTATCCAACAAAGCTACTACATCAGAAATTGATCATGTTATTCCACTCAATCAACATTCTCCATCCACTCCTATTGAACCTACAACACCACCTTTGCAAAGACCAAAACCACAGGAGATACTCCATAGATCCCACCAATCGTTATTAAGAACTCATGATACTTTGGCAAGGATCAGGAAACTGGGTGATCAATTGTATCAACCTCTTCATTTTCTTGATTAGCAAGAAGACCCACCTGTAATTGGTACACCCAAATACAGGTTGCACAACATCTTGACTAATCAAAATAAAACAGATATTGTAGTTGGAATAATTAATCCCTTGTATCAAGATTAGACGTAAACAAGAGTATCATAATCACCCACCATTAAAACTCTTATCCTAGGTGCTGAGGGATCTGGTTTTCGTCCTTCACCACTCGACCCATCACCACCTCCATCAGGAGGAAAATCCTATGAAAAAGAAAGTTCCTCTTCTGAAGATTCCTAGAATTTGAACACTTCACAAACCTCAGCCCAGATGGCTAACCAGAATAACCCTTCTAGGCCTTGGCTTGATCAAGATGTTGTTGCAATACCAGGACCACAACATCATTTGCCTAAACATCCTGAGAAGTTGTTACCTAAGTTTTACCCTAATTCCAAATAGTCATTTGAAGATCACATAAAAACATTATGTTGGATATTACACTAGTACATTTAGGTCAAATTTCGACGGTGCGTTCGACACAATTTCCACTTTATATTGTCAGGAGAATGAAAAACAACAGACCCCCTCAAATGTCATTTCACATGACGTCTTTTTTTTGACGCCATAGATATCGTCTCTATTGCGATGTTTCATGCCAACAAGTGTCATATAGGATTTGACTATCCAAACCCCATATAGCCATCACTACAACGACGTCAGAGTCATCGAAATTCGGATGCCCCATTTCGTCGGTCTCCACTATGTGGAAGCTATGGGAGCGACATTACCATACGTCGTAATACTGAGATATCATAACGTCTCTCAACCAATGTTAAGCTATATATCAACGATGTGTTTTCCATGGGAGCAATGTTACCATACGTCATAATACCGATGTATGGTAACGTCACTCAACCGACGTTAAGCTATATATCAATGACATGTTTTCCATGGGAGAGACATTACCATCCGTTGGTATTACGACGTATGGTAACATCGCTCAACCAAAGTTAATCCATAAAAAATGATGAGTATGCCATGGGAGCGATGTTACCATACATCGTAATAGCGACGACCTGTAGGTATTTAAAAACAAATGTCAATTTATTTTTCCTTTTTTGATATTTTTAAATTTTGCAACTAGAAAATGTTAATCTTTCATTTTAGCCTATTCATCTATAAAAGATTTAGTAGATCCTCTAAGGTATATATATATACTACTAAAGTGCATATTTAGTACAATGTTTTGAGGTGTGTCACTCAAACTTGATGGTGAGATATTTTAAATCACTTCCATGTTTTTTGATATGGGGACTGTGGGTAGCCAAAAATAAAATGATTTTCGAAGACAAGTCCTTGGAAGTTTCTATTGTGGTGAAAAATATTCAAATCCTCTTTAAAGAATATAGAAAAATCATAGAGAGACCATCTCACATAGTTATTAAGGAGCCTACAATTAATCAATATTATGCATAGGGTTTCTTCGATGGGGATTGTCAAGGAACCCCAGGTTCATGTTGAGCAAGTGCCATATTATATCTCAACGAACACCATTACTTCTTACTAAAATATGGACTGTGAATATAAACAAATAACAAAGATGAATCTTGTGCCTATGGATTCTTCTCAGGTTTTCATTATCAAAAG
>JZKD02S2418464.1:5137-17673 GCA_000966675.3 Picea glauca | reverse complement strand
AACCCTGAAAAATTGCAGATTTTAAAACCTCAATATCTTGACCTTCCGGACTCCGTTTCGGACGATTTTTTTTTTAACTTGGGTGTTTTTCTGAGAGGAAATCAGATCTACAACCATTTTCTGCAAACTTTTCACAGAAATATATTGAAAATGTTTGGAATGTTGCAGCCCTCTTTTTTCTTCTCTGAAAAAAAAATCTGCAAAAATAAAAAATAGTTGCCCACAACTCCGGCCAAGGAAAGTGCTCTGATACCACTTGTTAAGAACCAAAAAATGAATACAAAAACACCACAATAGATATACAATAACAATATGCAAAATCTCATTTATTACCGTCAAACCTTTGAGGTAGGGCAACACCATACAATGGATCTTATTATGGAAGGGATCCTCTCCTGTTCACTTGCCTCTTCGAGGGGGCATCCTCCTATTGAGCTACTGCTCCAAATACAATAATTATTTTCATGTCTCATTTCATTGTTTGAACCCCTTTATATAGTGCTACCATCACCTAAGAACACTCTAGAGGAGGAATCTTCTAGAAGTAGAACTTTCTAAGAAGTCCTCTTACATTTATTATATCTAACTACCATAGTGGGTCTTATTTAATAATATAGTGGACCTAGTCCACCTTACATTGAATGAACTCCACTATTATCACTATGGGCCATCTAGGCCCCCCCACTACCTCTCTATCTAGCTTACACCATATAGAGAGAAAATAAGGTTTTTTTGTCAAGGAGATCTCAGATAAGTGGAGAAGGATTTTCATTTAGAGATCAAGACAGGTCAGGGAGAAGAGTGAACAGGCGCAGTCACAGGGAGTTCCAATAGATTGGAGTCGCAATAGTAGGGTTGTGTTGTGTGAAGTTTTTTGTACAATATGGGTGTAAATATACATGGGTTTCAATGGAGATAGGTGTGTATATTGATGCAGGAGCATCGCAAATATCAAGAGAGCATGGAGCAAGCGCAACGTATTTTTTTTGAGAACATGATAAATTGCTTGAAAACCTTTTTGAAGTTGATGCGCAAATATTTAATGAAGCCATTTATGAAGGAGCGCCTTTGTATATTGCATTGGACCTTGAGCGATTCGCTCTCATCCTTAGTAGATAGGAGGCATTTAAACTAGTTAATGCAAGTAAATAGATGTGAATTCATAGATTAGACAGTTTTAGAAAGAAGGAGGGAAAACAGATATAGACACCCTCATTGTACATTGTAACATAGGCATGATAGTTGAAGCAGGAAGAGCACGGGAGAATAGCATATAGCTGTAGAAGAACATCCATGTATAGATCTTGAATTAATAGAAGAAGTTGATTCAAATCCATGGTTTTGTGTCTGTTCTCTGTGTTTATGTTAAATGATGTGCTCGTGAGTCTTTGTTTTCCTGTTATGAATTTGCTTTATTGTTGTGTATGTGATTTCATGTTTGAGTTTGAAATATGAGGGAAGAAGAAATGAGTTTCAATTGTTTCTCTATCTGAATGAGGATTCCTGCAAGGAATGCGTTGATGGAGGCTCATATAGTTTAACTCTTGTTCTCGTTCACCCAGAAGTGAAATTGGGTTATAGGGCCATGCAAGGAGTGTCTAGGCTAAGGAAAGTCTCAGTTGTGAAACTAAGCGGAGTATTTATAGACTATTGTTGCAGGTGTGCACAGGTTTGAAGGATTCAAACATTTGGAGTGTTTGAAAGGTTGCCGCAAGGAGTGTGAGCAAGGGGTTTTAAATTTTGAAATATTCAAAATTGACAAAGCTCAGGAGGTATAGTACCTTTGAGTGAACCTTGAAGAGAAGCATAGGGAGTGTGCCATGGAAGTGTTTGAACAGGCGTCGCAAGTTTGCACGCAGGAGGACGAGTGAGCGCAAAGGAACACTTGGTCATTTTCAAGAAATCCTCGAGGAGGAAGAAATCGACGGTTAGGATCTCGTGGAGGGGATTCGTGGAAAATCTACCAGCCGTCAGATCCACCAGAGTAACAGGGAGGTTACGGCCACACCAGGAGGTTAAGCTCGGGAGGGTCGTGAGTCGTAGTATCGTTGTTGGGTTGCCCGTCAGCCATTTGATCAGGCAGAAGTTGCACTAGGGTTAATTCCTAGTGAACAAAGGAAAGTCCCAGAGAGGCATCAGGATATTGGGGCATCGGGGTTTCAGAAGTCAAGAAACTCGAGACCTTTCGAGTCTCAAAACACCAAATAAGTCCTAGCCATGGATCTCAGGGCAGACACGCGTCAAAGATCCGAGAGTAGTCGGGGTTCGGCATATCGGGAATCCCGGGGACAAGGGAAACGTTGCATCAGGAATTGCGATCTCGCGATGTCCAAAAAGTCAACGAGGGGATAGTGACGTGTAAGAGTCAACCCTTATGTGCATCGGGGATCGTCATTACATGATTCTTGAGAACCATAGCAATGGGAATCGTGAAACTCTGAAACATGATTTCTCGACAGATTAAAGGAGTGGGGCCATAGGATTCGGCGTGGAGGACAGGTGGCATATTTCATCGGGGTTTTGGGAAGTGAAGCTCCGAGGGAAACTTTGCACTTGGATTCGCGATCCTACGATATCTGAAAAGAGAATGACGGGTGAAAGGACCATTGAAAGGTCAACCCGTGTGGACATCAGGTAAGTCAACATATCGAGGTTCGGAGGATTGGGGATCCTAAGGACGAAGGGTCCATACAGTTCAATCCCGTGAAGTCCGAAACTCCGACAGAAGGTAAGACTGTGGTATTATGGATTAGCGGTCATGTGGATCGGAAGTCTAGCTAGTAGGGGCTAAAGAAGAAAGAGAAGTGTTTCTGTATATCGGGGTTTGGGGTTCGGTAAAGTGAAGTGTTTAGAACATTGCGAGTGCCGAAATCCCAACAAGAGAAACTCTGATAGGGGCGTGAAAGGTCATCGTTGACTGGCATCGAGGTTCGGGGTTTTGAGAGTCCAAAACCACGCGACCACAGGACTCACGAAGCTGCGAAGTCCGATTTCCCTATCGTTAGGGGAGATCTTTTGGAGAACTTTTGTGGGTGTGGAAAATTCTCGATAGTGGATTAGAAGATCTTTTCAGTTCTTCGGACCAAGGAAGGAGGAGGTCCTATGAGCGAACGTGCCTAAGGGCATGCCTGTGTCATATACGCGGGTTTACTTAAGGAAAGATGCATAAACCTAAAAAAGTGTGAAAGTTTTGTTGAATCATGTTATCATGGATGCCAATGGTTTGATTGATTGAGGTCATTGATTGATGTCAAATGATTGATTGATGTCAAGTGATTGATTGATGTCAAAGGATTGATTGATTGATGATTGATGTAATGTAATATGTATTGTCCTTGATGAGAATGCATAGATGAAAATGGATCAATGAGTTGTCATTGATATGATGAAGATGGATCAATGATTTTTCATTGACATGATGAATATGGATCAATGTGGTTTCATTGGTATATGATGCATTGTTGAAAAATGTAAAGATGAATAATTATTGTCTTATCATGGTTGATAAGGTACACAAATGGATAAACTCCAAAGTGGTCCCCTTATGGTGAAATCCCTCATGAGAAGACGCTTTGCGGATTGAGTTATCCTAGAAAAATGGTTGGAGGACCCATGCTTGTATGTGGAATAATGAGATGAAGATCAATGAAGTTGTTGGTGAAAATATCCTAGATGGATAGTTCTTGTCATACCATTTCCGGTGGTATGTAGAATATCACATAACTCCTCAGGGTTTGAGAGTTATGGTCTTGCGAAGTTGAAGGACCCCCATATGAAGGCTTGAAACCCCCAAAAGTCAAAGAAGTCAAAGTGACCTAAAAGAAGAAATCATTATTTAAATGATAAAGAGAAGTGACAAAATCAAGAAAGATTATTTAAATGATAAAGTAAGGTGACAAAATCAAGAAATATTATTTAAAAGATAAAGTATTGGAGAAATTTCTATTTATGGAAAGTGGTTAACCCTAAAATAAGGAAAATGGTTTAAGTAACCTAAAAATGGGTTAAGTGACCTAAAAATGGGTTAAAGTAACCTAGAGGATGAAAGTATAAATAAGATAGTTATGGTCTCTTGCATATCATCCTTTTTGTGGATCAATGGAGAGCTTCTAGTGAGATTATCTTGTGGAGTATTGATGGAGAGTTTCTTGTGAGAGAATCTTTGGTATGGATATATTGAGCATGATTGAATATTTATTCTGAGGAAGAGAGAGAGGAGGATCTCATGAATGCATCAAATTTTTGGCAATGTTAGAGATCTTGACGGAAAAATTCTTGGAGCTTTAGAAACCCTAGTTTCTAAGGTATATGCGGGTTGTTTGTGTATAGGGTGTGTATACATTGAAGGTATACAAAGGTTGTATTAGGATAGGGTGCATACAGTGGATAGAATGGTGAAGACTTGTATTTGAGTTGGTGCCAAGCTCTTGGATGATGAGGCAGGTTCCAGATTTGCATTCTATGTCCTCAGATCTATCACTGAGACACTGGTATGGTTACATTATTGTCTTGATGGATACTATTGTTTGATGTGTTTTGAATCTTAGGGAATTCTTGGTATGGATTCTATGATTTGGTTCAGTTTGATTGATTTGGTTGATGGAGTGAGCAATACTCTTTTGATTCAATGGTGACATGATTGTTGTGGTATACTAGTTGTTTATACATGATTGAGATAGAATTCATATTGATTTGTTATGGATCATGAACAAGCTATTGGAGAGCTTGGATGTGTTTTGACTGGTTGGTGGGAAGATTGGACAGTCAGAGACAGAAGAGAATGAAATATTGTTTTTAGATGATCTGAGTTGATCTTAAAGGATAAACCCTAACACCTCAGAAGGTATACGCAGGCTGTTGTATACACTGGACGCATACATATGCATGTTGTAGTGAGCCAGGGCGCGTACACACGCGGGCTGTGTTATAACCCTATAATTTATAGGATCATCTGGTGGTTGGAAAATTTTTCACTATTGATGTATGTTGTCTTGCAAATAATATTTCACTTCTGCAAATTATTTTCAAAAAATGAAAAGAAAGAAAAGAAATGAAAAGAATAAAAAAGAAAAGAAAAGAATAAAAGAGGGCATAAAAGAAATGGATAAAGCCCCATGCAATAATAATGACTTGATCCATACAGTTTAAACATGGCCAAGTCCTTTTGAATTTATGTTGATAGGTTTAGTGAATAATCATGGCTAAACTATTTAATCTTAACGAGGTAGTTAGGTTAGTTGGTGAATAAATTTTATCAAACTGTTCAATCTTGATCAAATAGCCCCAGGGTAGAGTAATTTCTTAGCCCAACAGTCTATTCCAGGCTAAATGTGTAGTTAGGTAGGTTAGGACATAGGCTAGCCAGTTTTTCCTTCAATAAATATGTTTGATCTTCAATGAAAATCCATGATTTTGATGTTTGAGGTTTGTTTCCTAACCACTTGGTGACAAAAATCAAAGGGAAGCAGCAAAAAACCCACAAAAAGAGAAATACTCTAAGTTTGCATTGCACATGTTTGTTTCGCACCCAGAGAATAAAGAGCGCACTAAGATCAATGACTAATCTAGCAGCACATAGATCAATGGTGGACAATGAATTCCAAACCCCTTCAATTGTTCTACCTTTAATGGTGAGGGGCGGTCTGATACGGATAATAAAGAGTGCCCTAAAATCAACGACTGATCTAGCGGCATGTAGATAAATGATGGAAAGAAAATTTTGGACCCCCTCAACCATTCTACCTTTAATGTTGGGGGGGGGGGGTCCGATATGGAGACTAAAGTGAGAACATAAATCAACAGTGAATCTAGTAGCACTTGGATCTATGGTCAGCAGGAGATCCTAGACCTCCCTGTCCTTTCTATCTTTAATGGTGGGGGGGGAATCGGATATGGGAGTTTTTTCCCGGCGGGCCCCATCCTAACGTGTCAAAAATATACTATGTCAGACCCCCCTTGCTATAAACCACTTATTGTCATGCCCCCCTCTGACATACTACCATAATGACATTCTTATATCATTGTCACCTCATGACGTCTCATCTCACTAACTTCCCTATAAGTCATGTCTCATAACTCTGTTATCTTGTCCCTTCTATTCACCCGTTACAAGTCATGTCCCACTAGCTTATCTTCCAATCACCACCCTCCATGTCATCCAGGTACGCCCATCACCCGTCCTCTACCTACCACCTCATGCCTCAAGTGATATGTTGGCCATTTATTATAGGATAACATGCCCGTTAGTTTGTTGACCTGTCTCCCACGCCCAACGGATACCCATTTACCCAATTGTAACCCTTTTTTCACCATTCACGCACTTCTCATACTCTCTGCACACCAAAAATCTCTTTTTCCTCACCTTTTCAACCAGTAACCCATCCATAGCCACTGCCTACTAACGCTTTTTTTTCAGTTTGCAGGTACCTGTTGAATCGATGGCGCTGAAATCTAAAAGATCAGAAGTATCGAAAAATCCATTCCTTCCTCCTCCTGTCGATCTTGACCGGATCCTGCTAGCTAACAAAGATTACCTGATCTTAGAGACCAGGTGCGAATTCAATTTCGTCGAATTGCATTCATGGTTTAAAGATACATTCATGGATCAAAGCAATGATATTGGGCTCTGGGAGTCCAATCTCCCCCTAAATATCTTTCCCCAAATCCACCATTTTCTCGAATTCACCCTCAAATTCCAGGCTCATTACCTCCCCTATCAGAGAGCCATAGTTTCATCATTCGGAGAAACTCTTTTCACTATCACACCCTAGTCCATTGATCAAATTATGCAAATATCCAGAGTTGGATCCACTTCTCCTTTCACCTTTGAAGTTTTAATTGAAAAATACCAGAACCTTTCTTTTCCACAGAGAGCACAGATTTTTGAGCTTTTCCTCCCACGGGATGCTCAACTTCCCAAGAAAAATCCACCTTACCATTCCTCCATGTTTTCAGAAAAGGGAAACCAGATCACTTCATCATTATGTTGTTTGCTTGGCTACTTCTCAGATGAATGGGTGGACGATCCCATCTTGGGTTACCTATCCATTTTCATTGCCGAATAAAAATCCACCATCCAGTTTGACTACAACACTTTTCTAGCAGAGAATATCCATGAAAAGCTTTTTAAATTTTCCATAGAGGGAATGTTCCAGTATTCTTCAATACTAGCTTACATGTTCACGTTCTTTCAAGCAGATAGGCTATCTTTCCCAATGCAGAAAATGGACCAAGATGGCAAACCGCAGGTTGTAACCTCTTGGACCTTGCTGCTCAAAAGAAACTCCACAGAGTTTAATTTCAAACAGTTTATTGAGAAGTTTTACCATCCAGTGGTGAGCATGCACTGTGGTAGGTTGGAACCAAGGATAAATGAAGAGATCCAGAGAATCTTACACCTCTTGGACCTCACCAAGTCTGGGGATTGGTACCTGTATCAAAATCACACAGAAATTAGAGTATATGGGTGTGAGTTAGCTCCATACAAACTGCCTAAGTACTTTCCTGTTAGGATATTTTCCATGGAGTATATTAGACAAATGATCAATTCGGATGACATATATCTTGTATCTTTGAAGAAGAAACAACAGTTGAGAATCAACAGGCAGATAGGCCCCTTTATCTGCAATAGTCGAGATGTTAGTGAAGAGGCAGACAAATTATTAAAGGAGATGAAATTTGGTACCAGTTTCACTTGGCACTATGATCTGTGTGGGATCATTGCAGAGATGAGAGAGAAGAACAAAATTTCCTCATATACTCATACGCTCAAACTAGAAATTGAGAAATTTGTGAACCAGATAGAGTGGGAGGTGAACACTCTGGAAGATACTGAACAACAGTCTCATCTAACCATGATTTCATAAACAACCACTCCACAAGTACCAAAGGAGAAAAGAACCAGGAAGGATGTATCTCCTTTAGTCACTGAAGTATCAGCAGAGGATTTCCAGGTGTACAAGAAAAGGCTTAAATCTACTCACACCACTCACAAGACTGGAGAGGAAGAGACCCACTCTACAATTGTAGTTGAAGGGGAGAATTCATCACCTTTCTCAAGCAATCATAAAATGATGTCTACTTCCTCCTCAAAGAAGAAGACCGACACCACTATGATCACCCAACCTCCACCAGGATCTGTAAAACTGAGCATTTTTGAAAAATATGATTTGATTAAGAATAAAAACCAGATGTTGACCAACAACACCTATGCTCAGTTCTGGAAGCAAATGTCCACAACACATCATAGATTTTTATCATCTTTTGACACAGAGAAGGGGAGAATGCACATGGCATTTTTGTAGGCACAAGTGCCCCATACAAAATAAATAACTGATTACAAGAGAGCTACAATGGAATTTAACACCGTAGATGTACATCCATCTGATCAAATGGATCTACACAGGAAAACTGGAGAAATGATTTTCTCAACATTAGCCAATGCTTCCACTGCTATTTTGAAATTACAGGTTTCTCTGAACAATTTTAAAACCCAATTAAAGATGGAGAAAATATCATCCTTTGCAAAGGATAACAGGATTAAATCCTTAGAATAATTGGTGCTCAAAATTGGGTATGATTACTCAAATGTGAAAGTAGCTGAGGATTTGCTCAAGAAAAATAATGCAGACATAGAATATCTGAGGAAGCAACTGAAATTACCAGCTACATAAAACTCACAGTCCAAAGAGATAGTTGAGACAGAAGGGGAGAAGGAGGAATTTCTAAAGCATATCATGGAACAAAATGCACAGATAAAGGAAATGGAGGCGGAGTTGGAAAGGTTAGTAAAGGAGAAGGAACAAATGACACCTATGGAAGTCATCCCACTGAGTGTATTTCTTCTCACAGGAGTTAGCACATAAACTATATCAACAACCACTACAACAAAACTTCCATCAGCCGCTGAACTGATAGCACTGGAAAAGTCTGTAGAGCTAGAAAAATCAATGGAGGAGATGACCCTACAAGGGATAGAAATCAATAGACTGAAAAAAGAGTTTAAGAATCTCCAGGATCTCAAGGCCTCTTACCAAACGAGTTTCAACATTGAAAGGAAAACATCATAAAAGCTCAAGCAGGAAATACAGCAACTGCAGAAGAAAACAGTGGGGGGGGGAACACTAGAAGAAGCTAAGGAGAAAATTTGGATGGATATCTCCAAATCCATAAATGAAATTTGGCCCATGGTGCAAATCATGTTCGAAAAAAATGAACTGATGTTGAGGAGCAGGCAAGCTATCGACAAGATAAAAGGAAAGTTGGGAGAAATTTCCACAGAAGAAAATGAAATCATTAGATTTCTAAATTCGAAGACTAGGGAAGAGCCGAAAGACCTGAAGATTGAAGATAGGATGAAAACTATCCTCGAAGTCAAGAGGGTTCTGACCAAAAGAGGATTGATGTTACAGCTGGAGGAGAAAGTCTAGAACATGGACATCGGAGTTCAGAAGTTTTTCAGCAAGATTGATGTTTTGCAGAAGAAAGGACTTCCTAGTTTACTGGTCCTAAATGACAAGTTGATGACCCTCCCTGACTACAAGCAGAATATTGCCATGGTGACCAAGGACAGTTCCAATTTTTTGGGAATACAGGGTAGCATAACAAGCAAGGCATTCCTAGAGACTTTGCAGCTGGACCTCAGTATCCAGCACGAGATCAAGTATATTTTCATTGCCAAGCCTACTTTTGTTAAATATACATAAATGGATGAAATCTACCAAAGACTGCTCAAAGTCACCATTCCCAGTCAGCAAAGATGGGAGGAGTTGTGCACTTTGATCGAATGAGGGATGAGGTGTATAGTCCAACTCAGCATGCAGAGCAGTCAAAGTCACGTGAATGAATCACCAACGGCCTTCCCCAAAATCAACATGACGGATACAACAGATCATCATTAGTTCCTATATTTTTATATCTTGTTATCTAGTTAGTTAGATTTAGAGTCTGCCACGTCCTGATCATTAATGACAAGGTCATTTGTAATTTTTGTTATAAATACTTCAAACTTCAAATTAATGAGGGTTGATCTTTACACCCTAGCAAGTTGTAAGCATTGTAATCTTTATCAGAGATCTACCAGTAATAAAAGGACATTTTCACAGGATTCCTGCGTGTTAGATGTTGGTGATGTTTTCCTTTCTCAGTTGAATTGTTTTCCCTACTTTTGTAATCATTTTTGTTTTCTACATCTGATCGTTTAAAAGAAGTTGAAGTGAAAAATTTATCTTCGTATACTCTGTGTATGGATTTTAAATATATAAATGTTTATCTTCTGATGTTATGATTAATAAATTCTTAAATGCTTCTTGGTTATAATTGATTCTTTCATATTTTCTGGTATCCATCATTGTTTTGCTAAAGAATCTAGTAGTTGCATTATCCTACCCTGTGGGAATACCTTTTACAAGTTGTTCATTGATCTCAAAAATTTAAAAAACTGACCCCATAGTCCAATGGATGCGTAAGCAATATTTCAGCCATTTATATAAAACAAACCATACAATTCTATCCGTTTAGCTAGCCTAATATCTATAACCTAAAACAAAGTTAAATCTTATAGAGAGATCCCTCTCTGAAACTAGAAGGGCTAGATCCTAGTTTCGAAGTGGTTGGATAAAGTTACCTCTTGAAAATTTCTTCTACAACACCACAACCTCTAGGAATTTACAGAGCCTTAACATAGTGGTGACCATATTGGGGACCTGAAAAAACTTTACATATCCTACGATTTATTTTCCCTAGACATAAAAAATTTATTTTTGAATGAATCATAAAGTCTTAACTTATATAGAGATAATGTTTAGAGGTTGTTAAAGTTTGTATATATTAATTAAAGTTTCCAAAAATAAAATTAAAAATTAAAAATTATGGCTCCTAAAAGGGTTTTCACTAGATCTCATCGAGACCCAGAACCTGCAATAGCTTTAGACAGTCTCAAAAGATTACTAATAAAGAAAAGAGATGCAGAAGGTTTTGGGAGTCACAGTCCACTTCATAGGTCCCCTTCTCTCCCAGATAAGTTGGTTTCCCTTCAATATCTTGAGTTTGACATATATTTTGAACAAAGCCTTTTTAGGAAAAAATCTGATAGCTTTGTCAGTGAGACAGTTTTAGATCAAATTGTCTTTCAACCCAGGACCCCTGAAATACTCTCTCCCAGGACTAAATCTGATCAATGTTTTCTCGAGAAGTCTGACAAGATAGAAGATCTATTTGCGAATCTTGGTTAAGCATTAGACAAAACTTACCTTCAACAGTCAGTCAAACTTTCTACCTTGACTATTGTTGCAGGTTTTGTTAAACCTAAAATAGGTCACTTCATCCCTCCTAGCCTTTCATATTATACAGCTTTAGTCACTACCCCTCCTCTCACACAAGTTGTTGTCCAACCCCCTCCACCAATCATGGCAGAAAGGTATGCTCCATTGGTGTTGGTCGCTCCTTTACATGCCATGCCTCAAGATTATCAAACCAGAATTCCTCAGTTTGATGGTACTGGTCCTCTGAATGCACAGCAACATGTTGAC
Organism: Picea glauca; assembly: GCA_000966675.3. Classification (NCBI taxonomy): domain Eukaryota; kingdom Viridiplantae; phylum Streptophyta; class Pinopsida; order Pinales; family Pinaceae; genus Picea; species Picea glauca. The sequence goes on along the minus strand of JZKD02S2418464.1, from coordinate 6,145 downwards.
AAAATGAACAATTATTTTGATTTACAGGAAGTAGATGAAGTTGATGTGCAGATGAGACTATTTGCCCAGAGCTTGACTAAAGAACTGAAGAAGTGGTTCGGAACTTTACATGCTTCTTCCATAAATGACATTGTTGCTTTTCACAGAAGTTTTCTTGACAGGTGGGAGGTAAAGAAAAATCCTCTCCATATCTTATCAGAGTATGAGAATATCAGAAGGAACCAAGGAGAGACAGTGTAGGATTACTGTACTCATTTCAACAATTTGTACAATGCAATTCCAACTGATATCAAACCACCTCAAGGTTTGGCATTAATAAAATTCCCCGATGGATTTGATGCTAACATTTCATATCAGCTAAGGGAAATAAATTATGCTACTCTGGAAGACATGCAGAAAAGCGTTGTTAGTGTGGAAGTGAATCTTTTAGCCAAAATAGCCAGGCAAAGAACAAAAAGGAGGGTTACGATTGAGGATCCTTCCACTTCCTCTTCAGACGCCAAACTAGATTCCCTAGCCAGAGCCATGAAGAGGATGATGGAGAGGCTTACTATAAATGACAGAAACCCACCCAGGGATAACCAGGTCGCTCCTCAAATTCGAAACCCAAACTTTAGAAGAAATCCTCCCCAAATCAGGAAGAGAGATATAAGGGATCAAAGAGAACAAAGGGGGCCTGATCAACAGATTAGACCACCCCTACAGGAAAAATTATGCTGATGAAGGTGAGGAGGTAGTCGAAGAATTTTATGACACTCATATAAACCTCATGGGAGTTCATGATAATGAATCCATATTTCTTACTCAAGAAGAGCACGAGTTTTTTCTCCTTTCACAAACATAAGTGGTAAATGAGGAAGTCGAGGAAGAAGAACAACGGGCCTTTGAAAATTCTATAATGGAGGTACATAGGCAGTATAACCTGAGAAACAAGAAGACAAATGAAAACTCTCCAAAGAAGGTAGCTAAAACAAAGAAGGCCATTGAAACAAAGAAGGCTATTGAAAC
>JZKD02S2418408.1:0-14904 GCA_000966675.3 Picea glauca | reverse complement strand
TCAATAACAATCACAATCTTCATAAGAATTAACATAAACTCAATAATGACAACTACAACAACTACTACCCAAAACCCCCCCCCCACATATGATAATTTCGTATCTAACATTTTGGGCTCTTCAGCCACTTACAGAATGTTACCAAAATGATAACCCTTCTTACACTAGGATTTTATCCCATGTGCATGTTGTTCTTCCTCCAGCTGTTGCTTCCCGCTGTGCACACTTTCTTGCATTCGCCCGTGCTGATTTTTTGCCAATTGTCACTTCAGTTTCCTGCACGCTTTCTTTCCCATGATCGTCCTTCTTTCCACTTTGGACTAGTGCCAACAGGTGCCCAACACTTACATGTGACTTGTTCCGAGTCACCTAATTATGTTGTGCCTCCTCGATCTCCTTGGTGATCGTCTGAAACTTCTCCTGCAATTTTGGTGCTTTTGTCAGTGCCTGCACGGTTTTCTCCTTGATAATATTGACCGTTTGCACTGCTACTTGTTCACTTATTAGTCCTACATATTCTAACTGAGTCTGTGCTGACTGTGTCCTGACTTCTTTTGCCTACTCCAGTATTGCTGCTATCCATTCCTGCAACGATTCTATTTGAGCCTGACGCTCCAGTTTCTGTGTTTGCACAGTGAGAAGTTCTACCTGTAACTTATTTAATTCTTGGATCATTTCATGGATCCTTTCCTCTTCCTTGTCCCATTGTTGGACCTGTGGGTCCTCTTCTTGCTTTGTCCAGAGTTGCGTTGCTTTATCCAACAAGTCAACTGCTGTGCTGACCTATTTTTCCAGCTCCTGTAGTTGCACTTTTGCTTCCTGCTTCCTTTGCACTGTTACTGCCGGTGGGGTGGTTGGTATAATCTGTCCACAAAGAGTCTCGATATTCTTCTGATACTAATTAATTACCTACACAATCTGATCGATCTTTTCTGCCATTGGGAGTTCACTTCCTTGCGTAGTAGTTGGAATTTTCCCAAAAATATCTTCCACTTTGCACTCTAACTCATTCCTGCATTCCTTTTCCTCCCGCGTTTCAGATTTGGCCTGCACGCAAACTATTTCCAGTGTTTCCTTTTTCTTTGTTGCTTGTTGTAGCTCAACCATGTTTTTATGTGCTCGAGACTGTATCTCATGGTCGACGCTAACCTGCAATTTGTATAAGGCCTTTGTTGGCATCCGTGTTAGGACCAACTGGATCTGATCCAAATCTTTTAGTGGTGTTTGTCCCACAATCTTATCCATTCGTAGCATGCTCGGCTTTATGTAAACCATGGAATGTGGTTTTGCAATAACTGAGTCACGTTCTCCTACCTCCATTCTTTTTGTGGTCCGTGTGCTCGATGGATTTGTGCATCTACTGCTACTTGTAATATGAGCTTCTCCAAATTTCTTCAGGAGTTGCCCCATTTCTGCCAGCTCCTTCTGTAGTTTATCCTTGTGGTGCGTTGGATGATCAAAGTCCTATGCAAGAAAATCCTAGACCATTTTGGCAATCATCTCGCCATCATCCTCTGTGATTGTGTATTTTGGTGGTGATCGTTGTGCTTTTGATTTCTTGTGCGCACCTATTTCCTGTACCGTTGGTCTCTTAGTTCCCCCTATTTCTTGTGTGATGGGGTTCATCGTGGTTTCTTGTGTTCCCTCAGCTGGGTTCTGCTATTCATTGGTTGGCTGAGTGGTTTTTGTTCTCCCCTTCTGGGTCCCTGGCTTCTCTGAGCCACCCTCTGTTTGAGTTGACTTGATTTGGCCCGTTCTTGGTTTCTTGGGTACTGGGACTTGTGGATGTTGTGTTTCTGGCTGCGGAGCCCCTCCTTCTACTGTTTGTTCCAGTATTGCTCTGGGTATGGTTGGGATCTTCCATTCATTCGACTACTCATGGATGATCATCTTGATGTCTCCCTTGGTGATGCAATAATGCATCTGTAGCCATTGTTTATGTGGGTCCTGTCTTGGCTGTATCCACATGGCTTGTCATCTAGCCCAAAAATTGGCGATGCCCCTGAATCGTGCGAAAGCCTCTGGTGTTATCCTCCATGCTTGGTTGATTTCTACCTGCATTTCCCGTAGGTAAGATTCAAATATAATTCCATTTCCCTTATTATGCTTGCCCAGTGGTGTGGATTTCAGGATGCGATATCTCGCTCCTCCTGGCTATGGTGTGGTACAGAAGATGACGTAGTCTATTTCTTTCCATCCCATGAAAGAGATGAGAGTAAGCAACCATGAGTAGTGAAACTCTGTACCTACTTCTTATGTGTCTTTACAGTCAATTTGGAACAAGTTTGATAGGTATGGTGCCTAGCTCATGAAGGTGCCTTCTACCCACTGAGCTGCAACTGCGAAAACTCTTGCCGATACTTCATCTTTATGACATTTTCTTATTAGATTTCATGCTAAGATATTTGCTCCTATTTGTGTCGTGGCATAATTAATTTGCTTGATTATAATGCCTCTCGTTCCCTTGTCGGTGCCATATTTCTTCTTCATTTCTTTTGCCAATGATTTTTCCTTAGACTTGTCGTCTAGTATCAACGCGGGATCCATTCCTCGGATGGGTAGTCCTGTAGTTTGCGTAATGAGTTAAATAGTTATGGGGATGAGTTTATCCAGCCATACATCCCCTCCCTGTGTAACTACTAACAATTTTTTGACACATGCTGTCGCATATTTGCCTTTGCCAAAGTGTGGTATCTTCAGCAATCCTAGGATTCCGGTTCTGTCCAATCCGGCTGCCCACTTGCGTGGCTTAGTGATAGTTCCTCCAAAAGGGTTCACGACTATTGTCTGCAAAAATACTTTTGGTGCAAGCTCTGGATATTTTCTTTCATCCGCTATGTCATGGTTGGAAAACTTGATCTTCCCGACATGACCCAATAGTTGCGAGTCCACCTGTATGCCTTCTGGTGTGCAAGGTATCACAATCTCTACAACTGGTTTCTTTCAAGGTGAGCTCAATATCCGAATCTTATCTTCTGACTGTGTTGGCTGGTTCAAAGTTCCATCAACTTCAGGTTTCTCCTTCACCATCCATTCTTCCCAAGATTTACCCATTTCTCCAATCGACTCATCCGAAAAAGATAAGTCTGGGATGGGTATTTGTGGAACTTCTGGTTGGAGCTCTGCTTCCTAGTTCTATGTGATTTCGTTTATTTCCATGGCTGCTTCGACGTTTTCTAGCTGTCCTTCCTGATGAGTTCCTATTGCTTGATTCTGAAGCTCCTACCCTACTGCCAGTGTATCCTCTTTCATGGTTTCCGCTTGGAGCTCTGGGATATCTTCCTGGATCGGTGTTTATTCGACTGGAATATTCTCCATCGACAAGATTTCATCAATATCAACGATCCCAGGTGGTTGCTACTCGTTTTCTTCCCATGTTCCTTGTGACCTAGTTTGAACCCTAGCTGATTTGACTGTCTGGCCTGGTTCTGTGATCTTTTGTGGTTCCATACTGGTGTCTGTCGAATGTTTGTTTCGTTCAAATGGCTCGGATAATCTCTGCGATCTTTCTTTGTGCATTCGGTTTTCTATTTCTCTTTCTTCATTCTTCTTTTGCGAATAAAATAACTATTTATGTGCTTTTGTGTTGTATGGGTGTGCCATGAATCTTGTTGAGGACACTTCCTACCTTGTGTGATTAATGCACCATAAGTGTGGGTTCAATGCATCAACAATGGTTTGATACCTGCCCTTATGGCTACTTTGCCGTCGCCAGTTGGAGCGTTTAGTGTGACATCCCATCCATCCTTTCCTTGCTTTAATTCTGCCTCATGTTGTCTTGTCAGTGTGCTTTTGTTGACTTTCCTTTTCCCGCTTGTTTCCCTTTCCGATATTATTGTTGTCTTTTCCCTCTCTTTTTTTACTGCCCGGTGGGTAGTCGACTATATTTGTATAACTTCAACCGGCTCCCGTTGATCATTCTTCTGAGGTTTGCACTTGCTAGATATTTCAACTATAAATCTCCTCCATCTGTGACAACTTTTACCTCGTATGTTCCTAGCCAATGCACCCTCAGCTTCCCAGGGTGCTGCAGTGCTTTACTGTCATAGAGCAATACTAGATCTCCTTCCTTGAACATTTTTCTCTTGATGTGGAAGTCGTGCTATGCTTTATCTCTCACTTTCTATACTTGTTGATGGAACCTTGCCAAGATTCGGTCTTCCTCCATTGAAAATAATTGATCGAGTCATTCCTGGACTACGCCTCATTCTGTCATTTGTGTGATAGCTGCTACACATAAACTATGGATTAGAAATTCTTACAGTACCACTGCTTCTTAACCATAGAACAATTTGAATGGTGTGTGACCTGTCAACTTTTTGCATGTGGTTCTATACACCCATAGTACTGTTGGTACCTTGAGATCCCAATCGTCCCTGTTGATGTTACATATCTTCGTCGGGGCGTTCTCTAGAATTTTTTTGAAGGCTTCCACCATGCCATTATCCTGTGGGTGATACCGTGTGATTTTTTGGTGATGAACTTCAAATTCTTCAAGCATCAGTCGGGTGGTGTTGTTGATGAAGTGTGTTCCTTGGTCACTCATCAGAAATCTTGGGTACCCAAATGTAGTAGTTACCTGTTCGAAAGGAAAGTGGGCAACTGTCTCTGCACTGCAATATTTTACTGGTGCGGCTTCCACCCATCTCGTTAATTATTCCATCGTGGTGATAATGTATCTCGCTCCTGTTCTCTTGGTAGGTGGGTTAATCCCACGAATTCTATTGCCCATTTTCCAAATTCCTGAAGTGTCACTTGTGGTCGTAGTGGCATCTTGTCCCTTCTGTTGGGTTTGCTGACCCGTTGACAGATATCACATTGCTGACAATATTCTTTTGAGTCTCGATGGATCATTGGCCACCATAATCCTGTGCCTAGTATCTTCTACGCGGTAGCTTTTCCTAAATAATGCCCTCCTACTATTCCTTCGTGGGTTTCTACTAAAATTCTTGGTCATTCGTGGTCTAGTACGTATCCTTGTAAGATGCTATCTGTGCTCATTTTGTATAGATTCCCTACAATTAGTTGATAGTCGGCTGCGTAGACTACCAAGTTATTTTTCTGCTTAGTGGTATATCCCTGCGGCGTAGTGCTTGTGCTCAAGTACTAGATTATCTCTGCGAAGTAATCGTCAACAATCTGTACTAAGAAGAGCTATGCATCTGGGAATTTGTCTTCCAAATTTGTTGGTTCCTCTCCATTGGTGACCCTTGATAAGTGGTCAGGCCCTGCATTCAGTTTCCCTAGTTTGACTATTAGCTCGAAGTCAAATTCTTGAAATATCAGTAACCATTGACAGATTCTCCCCCCCCAACACTAGCTTGTTAACTAGGTATTTCAGAGATGAGTGATCTGTAAACATCTTAAAGTGTTTTCCCAATAGGTAATGTCTGTATTTATGTAGTGCATAAACCATAGCTAAGCCTTCTCTTTCTGTCATGTTATAATTTTGTTCCGATTCTGATAATTTCCTGCTTACGAACGCTATCAGGTGATCCAAGTCTTCTGCTCCTGGTTGTGCTAAAATAGCTCCAAGTGCTATTGATGATTCATATACATGTACATGGAATGTCTTCTCCTAGTATGGAAATACCAATATTGGTGCGGTGACCATCTTTTCCTCCAGGGTGTCCAAACCATTTTGGCACTTATCGTTCCATTGATACTTGGTATCCTTCCTTAACAGTTTTTCCATAGGCACTGTAATCTGCACGTAGCCTTTGATGAATTTCCTGTAGTATCCCATATATACTAATGTTTTTCTTAGTTGGCACATTGTTTTTGGTGCTGGTAGGTTAACAATGACTATGATTTTGGTCGGATCCATTAATAAACCCTGTTTGCATACTATGTGTCCCAGTAGTATCCCAAATACTGTTCGAAATATGAATTTCTTGATATTCAATGATATCTGGCACTGTCTGCATCATTCTAACATCAAGCGTAAAACTTCCACATGGTTTTTTAATAGGCTATAAACCGTCCAATCATTCAGGTAGACTTCGAGAAATTGGTGGATGAATTCCTTAAATGCTGCAATGACCAATCTGGATAATATCACAGGTGCATTCTTTAATCCGAATGGCATGACTGTGTACTGATAGGATCCCCATTCTATCATAAATGTGGTCTTGTGTCTATCCTCTTGTGCTATCTTAATATGATGATATCCCAAGAATCCATCGATGAATGAATAGGCTTCGTGTCCTCCTATGTTCTTTAGTACTTCATCTGTGAACGGTGTGGGGAATGGGTCGTGTAAGTAGGCATCATTCAACTTCCTCAGGTCAACACATAGCCTGATCCCTCTTCCCTGTTTATTGTCCTATACTATTATCGGGCTTATCCATTCCAGTTCTTCGACTGATTCGATGATACCGGCCTCGAGCATCCTATCGATCTCATCTTTGACTTTCTATTTGTAGATGGGGTTCAGTCTGTATGGTCACTTTTTAATGGGTCTCACATCAGGTCTGAGTGGTATCTTCTTTTCTCCTAATTCTCTAGCTATTCCTTTCATCTCTATAAAGGTTGTGGGAAAAAGGTTGATGTATTCGCACAACAATTATGTGATGCTTTCTAGTGTCTGTTAGTCCCAATAATCTCCAATGTTGGCCATTTTGGGCTGCTCCGTGGTCCCTATGTTAACCTTCTTGATTTTATTGGAACCGAGATGACCTATAATTCTAAGGGTGGTCCTTCCACCTCTCTCTCGCCTTTGACTTACTCGATCTGAATATCATGCGGATCATCTTCATCTGGTGCTTCTTCCTGTACCTGGTAGAATGACAACAGTTCCTTGACTATCTTCTTATTCCGTTGTTATACCTCTGTGATGACTTCCACTTTTGGTTCTGTAATGAATATGACATCTTTTATCTATTTTAGGGCGATGTCGATGTTGGGGTTCTCATGCTCGAATGATAAAGTGATTATAAAGTTATGTTGGAGTGTCATCCATGTCTTGGTTCCTTTTTGCATTTCCTGGTCTATATACCAATTCAATGGTATGTCTTCTAAAGTATGACTGAAGTGGTGAGGCCATTCTTCTGGTGGTGTCATTTTCCATAGTGTTTTACACACCTCCAAGTGTTCTTCTTGCCTTTCTAGTCCATCATATTTTTGTCGGTTGTTCCATATCTATTCTACGCCGAACCTTATGCGTAGTAATTATTTGCATTGGTACCAATCTGTGATAGTCTCTTTGTGCGTACCCCACCATCTTGTGGGTGTNATTGTAATAAAGCATTTGGTTATTCATCAATCGTAGTCATCTATTGCTTGAAAGAAGTTAAAGCCATGAAAACATTCAACATATTACAAAGAAGTTACCGTGGTTCACCCCTCCTAAGATACATCCACAAAGATTTGTCTCTTGGCTCTTGTATAATAGTAGTTCTTGATCTCCTTGCGCCACGCGCTTATAGTTCTCCGCAAAAGTGGGTAATATCTATGTGAGGTGAGCTAGATCGCACCAGGCTCTGCAGCCTGCGGTCTAATCCTCAAATCTACTTTCCCTCATATATTTCTTTCTCAATAGCTTACAAAACTTGGTTCATACAATTCAAACCCCTCACATATCACCAACAACAATACTTGGGAAAATCACTCAATAACAATCACAATCTTCATAAGAATTAACATAAACTCAATAATGACAACTACAACAACTACTACCCAAAAACCCCCCCACATATGATAATTTCGTATCTATATTTATACATTTTGGGCTCTTCATCCACTTACAGAATGTTACCAAAACCATAACCCTTCTTACACTAGGATTTTCTCCCATGTGCATGTTTTTCTTCCTCCAACTGTTGCTTCCCGCTGTGCACACTTTCTTGCATTCACACGTGCTGATTTTTTGCCAGTTGTCACTTCAGTTTCTTGCACGCTTTGTTTCCCATGATCGTCCTTCTTTCCACTTTGTCCTAGTGCCAACAGGAACCCAACACTTACATGTGACTTGTTCCGAGTCACCTAATTGTGTTGTGCCTCCTCGATCTCCTTGGTGATCGTCTGGAACTTCTCCTGCAATTTTGGTGCTTTTGTCAGTGCCTACACGGTTTTCTCCTTGATAATATCGACTGTTTGCACTGCTACTTGGTCAATTATTAGTCCTGGATATTCTAACTGAGTCTGTGCTGACTGTGTCCTGACTTCTTTTGCGTACTCCAGTATTGCTGCTATCCATTCCTGCAACGATTCTATTTGAGCCTGACGCTCCTGTTTCTGTGTTTGCACAGTAAGAAGTTCTACCTGTAACTTATTTAATTCTTGTGTCCCCTTGATCCGTTCTGGGTTTGGGATGGTTTTTTGTTGCTGCTTGAATTCTTGGATCATTGCATGGATCCTTTCCTCCTCCTTGTCCCATTGTTGGACCTGTGGGTCCTCTTCTTGCTTTGTCCAGAGTTGCGCTGCTTTATCCAACAAGTCAGCTGCTGTGCTGACCTATTTTTCTAGCTCCTGTAGTTGCACTTTTGCTTCCTGCTTCCTTTGCACCGTTACTGCCGGTGGGGTGGTTGGTATAATCTGTCCACAGAGAGTCTCGATCTCCTTCTGATACTAATCAATTACCTACACAATCTGATCGATCTTTTCTTCCACTGGGAGTTCACTTCCTTGCGTAGTAGTTGGAAGTTTCCCAAAAATATCTTCCACTTTGCACTCTAACTCATTCCTGCGTTCCTTTTCCTCCTGCGTTTCAGATTTGGCCTGCACGCAAACTATTTCCAGTGTTTCCTTCTTCTTTGTTGCTTGTTGTAGCTCAACCATGTTTTTATGTGCTCGAGACTGTATCTCATGGTCGACGCTAACCTGCAATTGGTATAAGGCCTTTGTTGGCATCTGTGTTAGGACCAACTGGATCTGATCCAAATCCTTTAGTGGTGTTTGTCCCACAATCTCATCCATTCGTAGCATGCTCGGCTTTATGTAAACCATGGAATGTGGTTTTGGAATAACTAAGTCACGTTCTCCTACCTCCATTCTTTTTGTGGTCCGTGTGCTCGATGGATTTGTGCATCTACTGCTACTTGTAATATGAGCTTCTCCAAATTTCTTCAGGAGTTGCCCCATTTCTGCCAGCTCCTTCTGTAGTTTATCCTTGTGGTGCGTTGGATGATCAAAGTCCTATGCAAGAAAATCCTAGACCATTTTGGCAATCATCTCGCCATCATCCTCTGTGATTGTGTATTTTGGTGGTGATCGTTGTGCTTTTGATTTCTTGTGCGCACCTATTTCCTGTACCGTTGGTCTCTTAGTTCCCCCTATTTCTTGTGTGATGGGGTTCATCGTGGTTTCTTGTGTTCCCTCAGCTGGGTTCTGCTATTCATTGGTTGGCTGAGTGGTTTTTGTTCTCCCCTTCTGGGTCCCTGGCTTCTCTGAGCCACCCTCTGTTTGAGTTGACTTGATTTGGCCCGTTCTTGGTTTCTTGGGTACTGGGACTTGTGGATGTTGTGTTTCTGGCTGCGGAGCCCCTCCTTCTACTGTTTGTTCCAGTATTGCTCTGGGTATGGTTGGGATCTTCCATTCATTCGACTACTCATGGATGATCATCTTGATGTCTCCCTTGGTGATGCAATAATGCATCTGTAGCCATTGTTTATGTGGGTCCTGTCTTGGCTGTATCCACATGGCTTGTCATCTAGCCCAAAAATTGGCGATGCCCCTGAATCGTGCGAAAGCCTCTGGTGTTATCCTCCATGCTTGGTTGATTTCTACCTGCATTTCCCGTAGGTAAGATTCAAATATAATTCCATTTCCCTTATTATGCTTGCCCAGTGGTGTGGATTTCAGGATGCGATATCTCGCTCCTCCTGGCTATGGTGTGGTACAGAAGATGACGTAGTCTATTTCTTTCCATCCCATGAAAGAGATGAGAGTAAGCAACCATGAGTAGTGAAACTCTGTACCTACTTCTTATGTGTCTTTACAGTCAATTTGGAACAAGTTTGATAGGTATGGTGCCTAGCTCATGAAGGTGCCTTCTACCCACTGAGCTGCAACTGCGAAAACTCTTGCCGATACTTCATCTTTATGACATTTTCTTATTAGATTTCATGCTAAGATATTTGCTCCTATTTGTGTCGTGGCATAATTAATTTGCTTGATTATAATGCCTCTCGTTCCCTTGTCGGTGCCATATTTCTTCTTCATTTCTTTTGCCAATGATTTTTCCTTAGACTTGTCGTCTAGTATCAACGCGGGATCCATTCCTCGGATGGGTAGTCCTGTAGTTTGCGTAATGAGTTAAATAGTTATGGGGATGAGTTTATCCAGCCATACATCCCCTCCCTGTGTAACTACTAACAATTTTTTGACACATGCTGTCGCATATTTGCCTTTGCCAAAGTGTGGTATCTTCAGCAATCCTAGGATTCCGGTTCTGTCCAATCCGGCTGCCCACTTGCGTGGCTTAGTGATAGTTCCTCCAAAAGGGTTCACGACTATTGTCTGCAAAAATACTTTTGGTGCAAGCTCTGGATATTTTCTTTCATCCGCTATGTCATGGTTGGAAAACTTGATCTTCCCGACATGACCCAATAGTTGCGAGTCCACCTGTATGCCTTCTGGTGTGCAAGGTATCACAATCTCTACAACTGGTTTCTTTCAAGGTGAGCTCAATATCCGAATCTTATCTTCTGACTGTGTTGGCTGGTTCAAAGTTCCATCAACTTCAGGTTTCTCCTTCACCATCCATTCTTCCCAAGATTTACCCATTTCTCCAATCGACTCATCCGAAAAAGATAAGTCTGGGATGGGTATTTGTGGAACTTCTGGTTGGAGCTCTGCTTCCTAGTTCTATGTGATTTCGTTTATTTCCATGGCTGCTTCGACGTTTTCTAGCTGTCCTTCCTGATGAGTTCCTATTGCTTGATTCTGAAGCTCCTACCCTACTGCCAGTGTATCCTCTTTCATGGTTTCCGCTTGGAGCTCTGGGATATCTTCCTGGATCGGTGTTTATTCGACTGGAATATTCTCCATCGACAAGATTTCATCAATATCAACGATCCCAGGTGGTTGCTACTCGTTTTCTTCCCATGTTCCTTGTGACCTAGTTTGAACCCTAGCTGATTTGACTGTCTGGCCTGGTTCTGTGATCTTTTGTGGTTCCATACTGGTGTCTGTCGAATGTTTGTTTCGTTCAAATGGCTCGGATAATCTCTGCGATCTTTCTTTGTGCATTCGGTTTTCTATTTCTCTTTCTTCATTCTTCTTTTGCGAATAAAATAACTATTTATGTGCTTTTGTGTTGTATGGGTGTGCCATGAATCTTGTTGAGGACACTTCCTACCTTGTGTGATTAATGCACCATAAGTGTGGGTTCAATGCATCAACAATGGTTTGATACCTGCCCTTATGGCTACTTTGCCGTCGCCAGTTGGAGCGTTTAGTGTGACATCCCATCCATCCTTTCCTTGCTTTAATTCTGCCTCATGTTGTCTTGTCAGTGTGCTTTTGTTGACTTTCCTTTTCCCGCTTGTTTCCCTTTCCGATATTATTGTTGTCTTTTCCCTCTCTTTTTTTACTGCCCGGTGGGTAGTCGACTATATTTGTATAACTTCAACCGGCTCCCGTTGATCATTCTTCTGAGGTTTGCACTTGCTAGATATTTCAACTATAAATCTCCTCCATCTGTGACAACTTTTACCTCGTATGTTCCTAGCCAATGCACCCTCAGCTTCCCAGGGTGCTGCAGTGCTTTACTGTCATAGAGCAATACTAGATCTCCTTCCTTGAACATTTTTCTCTTGATGTGGAAGTCGTGCTATGCTTTATCTCTCACTTTCTATACTTGTTGATGGAACCTTGCCAAGATTCGGTCTTCCTCCATTGAAAATAATTGATCGAGTCATTCCTGGACTACGCCTCATTCTGTCATTTGTGTGATAGCTGCTACACATAAACTATGGATTAGAAATTCTTACAGTACCACTGCTTCTTAACCATAGAACAATTTGAATGGTGTGTGACCTGTCAACTTTTTGCATGTGGTTCTATACACCCATAGTACTGTTGGTACCTTGAGATCCCAATCGTCCCTGTTGATGTTACATATCTTCGTCGGGGCGTTCTCTAGAATTTTTTTGAAGGCTTCCACCATGCCATTATCCTGTGGGTGATACCGTGTGATTTTTTGGTGATGAACTTCAAATTCTTCAAGCATCAGTCGGGTGGTGTTGTTGATGAAGTGTGTTCCTTGGTCACTCATCAGAAATCTTGGGTACCCAAATGTAGTAGTTACCTGTTCGAAAGGAAAGTGGGCAACTGTCTCTGCACTGCAATATTTTACTGGTGCGGCTTCCACCCATCTCGTTAATTATTCCATCGTGGTGATAATGTATCTCGCTCCTGTTCTCTTGGTAGGTGGGTTAATCCCACGAATTCTATTGCCCATTTTCCAAATTCCTGAAGTGTCACTTGTGGTCGTAGTGGCATCTTGTCCCTTCTGTTGGGTTTGCTGACCCGTTGACAGATATCACATTGCTGACAATATTCTTTTGAGTCTCGATGGATCATTGGCCACCATAATCCTGTGCCTAGTATCTTCTACGCGGTAGCTTTTCCTAAATAATGCCCTCCTACTATTCCTTCGTGGGTTTCTACTAAAATTCTTGGTCATTCGTGGTCTAGTACGTATCCTTGTAAGATGCTATCTGTGCTCATTTTGTATAGATTCCCTACAATTAGTTGATAGTCGGCTGCGTAGACTACCAAGTTATTTTTCTGCTTAGTGGTATATCCCTGCGGCGTAGTGCTTGTGCTCAAGTACTAGATTATCTCTGCGAAGTAATCGTCAACAATCTGTACTAAGAAGAGCTATGCATCTGGGAATTTGTCTTCCAAATTTGTTGGTTCCTCTCCATTGGTGACCCTTGATAAGTGGTCAGGCCCTGCATTCAGTTTCCCTAGTTTGACTATTAGCTCGAAGTCAAATTCTTGAAATATCAGTAACCATTGACAGATTCTCCCCCCCCAACACTAGCTTGTTAACTAGGTATTTCAGAGATGAGTGATCTGTAAACATCTTAAAGTGTTTTCCCAATAGGTAATGTCTGTATTTATGTAGTGCATAAACCATAGCTAAGCCTTCTCTTTCTGTCATGTTATAATTTTGTTCCGATTCTGATAATTTCCTGCTTACGAACGCTATCAGGTGATCCAAGTCTTCTGCTCCTGGTTGTGCTAAAATAGCTCCAAGTGCTATTGATGATTCATATACATGTACATGGAATGTCTTCTCCTAGTATGGAAATACCAATATTGGTGCGGTGACCATCTTTTCCTCCAGGGTGTCCAAACCATTTTGGCACTTATCGTTCCATTGATACTTGGTATCCTTCCTTAACAGTTTTTCCATAGGCACTGTAATCTGCACGTAGCCTTTGATGAATTTCCTGTAGTATCCCATATATACTAATGTTTTTCTTAGTTGGCACATTGTTTTTGGTGCTGGTAGGTTAACAATGACTATGATTTTGGTCGGATCCATTAATAAACCCTGTTTGCATACTATGTGTCCCAGTAGTATCCCAAATACTGTTCGAAATATGAATTTCTTGATATTCAATGATATCTGGCACTGTCTGCATCATTCTAACATCAAGCGTAAAACTTCCACATGGTTTTTTAATAGGCTATAAACCGTCCAATCATTCAGGTAGACTTCGAGAAATTGGTGGATGAATTCCTTAAATGCTGCAATGACCAATCTGGATAATATCACAGGTGCATTCTTTAATCCGAATGGCATGACTGTGTACTGATAGGATCCCCATTCTATCATAAATGTGGTCTTGTGTCTATCCTCTTGTGCTATCTTAATATGATGATATCCCAAGAATCCATCGATGAATGAATAGGCTTCGTGTCCTCCTATGTTCTTTAGTACTTCATCTGTGAACGGTGTGGGGAATGGGTCGTGTAAGTAGGCATCATTCAACTTCCTCAGGTCAACACATAGCCTGATCCCTCTTCCCTGTTTATTGTCCTATACTATTATCGGGCTTATCCATTCCAGTTCTTCGACTGATTCGATGATACCGGCCTCGAGCATCCTATCGATCTCATCTTTGACTTTCTATTTGTAGATGGGGTTCAGTCTGTATGGTCACTTTTTAATGGGTCTCACATCAGGTCTGAGTGGTATCTTCTTTTCTCCTAATTCTCTAGCTATTCCTTTCATCTCTATAAAGGTTGTGGGAAAAAGGTTGATGTATTCGCACAACAATTATGTGATGCTTTCTAGTGTCTGTTAGTCCCAATAATCTCCAATGTTGGCCATTTTGGGCTGCTCCGTGGTCCCTATGTTAACCTTCTTGATTTTATTGGAACCGAGATGACCTATAATTCTAAGGGTGGTCCTTCCACCTCTCTCTCGCCTTTGACTTACTCGATCTGAATATCATGCGGATCATCTTCATCTGGTGCTTCTTCCTGTACCTGGTAGAATGACAACAGTTCCTTGACTATCTTCTTATTCCGTTGTTATACCTCTGTGATGACTTCCACTTTTGGTTCTGTAATGAATATGACATCTTTTATCTATTTTAGGGCGATGTCGATGTTGGGGTTCTCATGCTCGAATGATAAAGTGATTATAAAGTTATGTTGGAGTGTCATCCATGTCTTGGTTCCTTTTTGCATTTCCTGGTCTATATACCAATTCAATGGTATGTCTTCTAAAGTATGACTGAAGTGGTGAGGCCATTCTTCTGGTGGTGTCATTTTCCATAGTGTTTTACACACCTCCAAGTGTTCTTCTTGCCTTTCTAGTCCATCATATTTTTGTCGGTTGTTCCATATCTATTCTACGCCGAACCTTATGCGTAGTAATTATTTGCATTGGTACCAATCTGTGATAGTCTCTTTGTGCGTACCCCACCATCTTGTGGGTGT
>JZKD02S2418407.1:350349-371295 GCA_000966675.3 Picea glauca | reverse complement strand
TATATATATATAAGTACATACCGCTGGAAACATCAACAAGTAGTGGCACCATCCGACAATAGTGACAAGAAACGATGAACCTTTAAACTTCAAAGGTGCTTCAACTTGTAATCTAAAGGTAGCTGGAGATGTGCTAGGGTTAGATGCAATAGGACAACAAAACATTACTCCGAACACTTCAGAGAAACTTTCACTGCAACTGGTACTGAAACTGGTGTTTGCACTGCAACTGGTGTTGAAATTGGAACTACAACTGGTGCTGCAACTGGCACTGTAATTGGCACAAAGCAACTGGCATGAAGGAATTGGCACGAAGGAACCGACACGTCAACTGCAACTAGCACTGCAAACGTATGGTTTAATGAGGAAACCGTAATTTATCAACTTCATAAATTTGTAGATCTGATCTGAGGAAGAGATGTGCCCTACTTAGGTGACCTTCTTAGTGTGTTCAATAGCTTCCCAATGAGCTTGACAATGGGGGAAACTGAGGATCTTTCTTCCAACAGTTATAATATTATGAAGGAAACCAACTCTGATACCATGTTGAAATTTTGGTATGCTCATTTAACCATAGAAAATGTCACATCATTATCACCCAACCATAGTCATTCACATATTCCACCCCCGAACACACTAACCTTTACTTAGAATAATTTCGGCAAGCCTACTCCAGAACCAACAGATAAACCCTTGCTACTAACTGCAACAACAACTCAATACAAGTAGAGTGCTCATTCTCCAATGGTAGTACACAAGAGAGAGAGTCTCCATATCCACAAAATAAGTGCCATACACAACTACAACAACTACAACTGCACTACTCTCTCAACCTTATGCCATAGTTAGCAATAATATCACCAAGATAATTACCAAGATAATCTCTCTCTAGCACTATCAAGGGATTCTCTTGGTGATTCTCTTGGTGAAACTATTGGTGATATTCTTGCTAAGCATGACACACTTTTGAGAGAGTAGTGTTGTTGCAACTGCTGCATTTGTGTATGGAACTTATTTTGTGGATATGGAGAATCTCTTTCTTGTGCGCTACCATTGGAGAAGGAGGGATCTACTTGTCTTGAGTTTTTGCTGTAGTTAACATCTATGGTTTATCTATTGGTTCTGGAGTAGGATTGACGAAATTATTCTAAGGTTAGTGTGCTTAGGGGTGGCATATGTGAATTCCTATGGTTGGGTGACAATGATCTGACATTGTCTATGGTTAAATGAGACTACCAAAATTTCAATAGTTTCAACAGCTACAGGGCCAAATTCATGTAGAAGAAGTTGACGATAAAGTTGAATATAATCTCTAGAATGGGCTACTCTACAATCTAGACAAGTTCTATGTTCCTAAAGGTGAAATATTGAATCTTATCAGAGACGCTCACACCTCTGAAGTTGTAGGACATTTTGATGTTGGGAAGCCAGTTGCTAACTTACAAAGGTACATGTACTGGCCTAGAATGCAAGAATATAAAGCAAGATATATTAGAGGATGTATACTTTGTTGTACCAATAATCCCAATAAAATAAAGCAATGTCCATACCATCTCTTGACTATACATGCTCGACCTTGGAAAATACTTTCCATGGATTTTGTGGGAGATTTTCCGACAAATAGAAAGGGACATGACTATTTTTTTTGTGGTAGTTGACAGGTTCAACAAGAAGCACATTCTTATTCCTTGTAAAAAGGCCATTAGAGGAAAAGAAACAAAAAACGTGTTCTTTGAATGGGTATGGGTGCACTTTGGGATACTAAGGAGCATCATCTCCGATAGGGATACCATATTTCTCAGTTCCTTTTGGACTACACTTTGGGAGAAGATGAACATGAATTTGAAGATATCTACAACATTCCATCCATAGAGAGATTGGAAAAAAAAAGTATTCAATAGGAATTTGGTGCAGTTTTTGAGGGGTTACAATTAGAAGCATCCAAATACCTGGGATGAAAACATGATCTATATTCAACACTCTTATAATAGAGCATTCCACACTTTTACTGGTAAGTCCCCTTTTGAAAATTGTTTTGGGTATTTGTTGCCTTCACCCTTGGATGCTGTTTATGTACAATAAGGAGTGAGGGAAGACACCATAGAAAAAACATTAAAAACACAAAAGTTTGTCAAAAATATTAGGCAAATCCATTTGCAAGTACATGAGACATTGAAGAAGTCATAGGAAAGGTACAAGGTACAACATTATCAACACATAACAAAAAATCATTTAAAGTGGGAGACAAAGTTTGGTTACAACTGAACAAGGAAAGACTACAAGGTCTTGCTGTGAAGATCAAGCCTCTATGATATGGCCCTTTTGAGGTACTGGAGAAGGTGAGAGACAACACCTACAGATTCAGTCTACCCCCATACATGCATATTTACTTAGTAGTGAATGTGGAGAATTTGAAACTCTATGAGCCTTTGATGTTGGATCAGGAGGAGTAGTGTCAAATTTTAACAAGTCAATGTATTCAATTTCAGATATGAAAATTACTTCCAAGTGACCTCAAATAGTAAATTCTAGGATCGTTATCACTAAATAATTTTACACTGAAATTATGATAGAAAATTATAGTAGAATAAAAAATATCAAAGAGAAATCATCTATGCACAAGATACACAAATTTTACTCAAAAATTATTTTCAAATTGAGGATCTCGAGGAAAAAAACATTCCTCACAGAAAAAATTAAAATCTCAACAAAATTCCAGAAAACCTTCCAACTTACAAATCTTCTTGAAACCATGATGACATCACAATCACACCTAATTGATGTCACACTTGTGTCATCCTTGCAGCCTGCACATGCGGCTTTCCTACTACAACTACAACCCACACGTGCAACTTTCCTGCTACGACTGATGTTTGTATGGTTTGCATGTGTGGTATGGCCTAAAATTAATGCACCATATGAACAATACATATCCCACACGTGTAGTTTCTCCTCCTCTCTCTCACACGTGTGGATCCTCCTCCTTGGTTGAAAAATGAGAAAGAAAGAACATAAAACCTAGAACAGATTTTCCAAACTGAATATCCTCCTTACTGAAATTATCCTCCTCAATCCCCTTGGAAATATTTCTCACTGACTCATGCCAAACACACGATGACAAGATAAGATGTGTAGTGCCTCCTCACATTGCCTCTCCTTTTATAGGAGTATAAAAGTGAGTTTAGAAGCACCTAACTTACTTTAGAATCCCTCCACTAAACTTAACTTTAAATTAGAATTGTTTATTCCTCCAAGTGGGTGAAAAACCCCAACAAACAATAATTCCAAGACCCAAATCTATATAAAAGGGTTTTTTACAAAGAAAAAATGCAATGTGAGTGTCAACAAAGATTTCCACATTCCTGGCACCAAGGCCAATGTGAGAATACCCCCCCCCGATGATAAAAAACATCATCACTCCCTCTTAGTAAGGGAGGTATTCTCCACCACTCCTAGATTTTCTATGAAGTAGACAAAATTCCCCTTCACTAGGGGTTTGGTGAGAATATATGCAATTTTCTCATTTGTGGAAATGTACTGGAGCTTCACAACTCCATTATGAACCATATCTTTGATGAAGTAGTATATGATCTCAATGTGTTTCAAACTATCGTGAAACATTGGATTCTCCAAGAGTTTGATACAACTCTGATTGTCACATTAAATCACAATAGAATCAAACACCTGACCAAATAACCCTGCAAACATCTTGCAAAACTAAATATCCTCACAACTCGCCAAACTAGCTACCATATACTTTTCCTTTGCTGAACTAAGTTCCATAGAAGTCTGTTTCCTGCTGAACCAATAAACCACTGTTGATCCCAGGCTGAAGAAACCACCATAAGTTCTCTTCCTATCAATTGCACTACTTTCCCAATATGATTCTAAATATCCATGCATCTCGAACACCAAATCCAAGTACCTCTTCCAACTGGAAATGGGCCTCTCTGCTCCTGTGAGGAACAAATCATCAACATAAAACACCAATATAAGAGGATCCTCACCAACCTGTATAAGATATAGGTTGGAATTGTCTACTTCACTCTTGGTGAATCCCATGCTCTACAAATACCCATCCATCCTCGAGTACCATGCCTTGGGTGCCTTTTTGAGTCTGTACAAAGCTTTCTTCAACCTGAAAACATGGGACTCCCTCCCCTGTGCCTCAAAGTTGCGAGGTTTCTCTATGTACACCTCCTTCTCAATCACACCATCGAGGAATTTTGTATTCACATCCATATGATGTATCCTCCACCCCATAATCGAATCAAGATAAATAAAAACCCTAATAGAAGTATACCCGACGACTAGAGAAAAATTCTCCTCATAGTCCACTCCCTCTCTTTGGGAGAAACCTCTCACCATGAACCTTTCCTTGTACTTCTCGATGATACCATTCTCAACATGCTTGATCTTATATATCCACTTGGAAGTCACCTTACACTTCCCCTATAGTATCAAAACTATGTCCCACACATCATTCTCCATGATAGAGTGATACTTCTCCATCATGACATCCCTCCAAACCTGTTGGTCTGCTGCCTCCTCAAAACTGGAAGGCTGAAAACCAATGATGCTACTCATAATCTACACATAGCTTGAAAACCTCTATGGAGTCCTTTTCTCCCTAAAAGTTCCCCTGGGTGCCACATGATTCTCCACATATCTCAAAGTATCCCGAATCCATTTAGGCCTCATGTCCATGTCACTAGGAGGGTCCACTGGATCCACTGACTCCTATGACTCCTCCTGGTCTGAAGGATGAAACCCTATACTGGATGGAACTGTACTCTCCCCAACCTTCAGAGCCTCCTTCTCCTCACCATTTGTCTCTACTGTGGTATCTCAGGACCTCTTGAAAGCCAACTCCTCTTAAAACTTGACATCCCGATTAACCTCAATCTATCGCTATCTTAGATTGTAGATTTGGTAGGTCTTCAAAGTCTCATTGTATCCCAAAAACACTTCCTTCATCCCAAAAGGTTCTAATTTTATCCTCTTCTCCTTATGAACATGGATGTAAACTAGACAACCAAATATCTTCAAATCACCTATCTCTAGTCTCACTCCTATGAATGCCTCCTCAAGAGTATTTTCCTTCAAGATCCTATGAGGACTCCTATTCTAAGCATAGACTGTTGTGTAACATGCCTTTTACCAAAACAACATAGGTAGATCTTGGTCATGCAACATCTCCCTAGATGCCTCAAATATGGTCCAATTATTCCTCTCTGCAACCCCATTCTGCTTTGGGTTGTAAGGCACTGTTATCACCCTCTTGATCCCTGAATTCGTTGGAGGTATACTCGCCATATGACATCAAGACCTTGATATTATTCCCTATTTGATTCTCCACTTAGGTCTTAAACTCCATGGATCGAATGAACACTTCATCCTTAGTATTCATGAAGAATATCCATGTCCTCCTAGAATAATCATCAATGGAGGTCACATAGTACAAGTAACCACTCAAATATGTAACTCACATCAGTCTACACACATTTTAATGTAATAAATCCAAGATCCCCTTGGACCTACTATCACTACTCGAAAAATCAGACTTGGCATTCTTTCCAATTGAAAAACCACAGCATACACCTTGGTGCTCTTCTCCAAACTTTCAAAGACCTGTAACCATCCTCCTAAACACTTGAAAATCCTTGTAATGAAAGTGTCCCAATCTCATGTGCCAAATCTTGCATAGACTATTATTTTCATGTACCAAGGCATGGGTTGGCTGTCCTGTCAACCTGTAAAGACCACCATCACAAACACCAATGACCCCTACTGAGTCAATACTCGATCCTCTCTATCATGCAAGAACCTGCCCACCTGAGAATGGCACTACATACCCTCTATCCTCCATATCTGAGATACAAAGTATGTTTTTATTTGACCCCATCACATACAACACATCACTCATCCTGTTAAGAACCAAATATCAAAATAGCATAAAAAACCCTCAGAATAAGTACTCAACGCCTTGAAAAAGAGAGAATTTTAGATAATAAGCCTCTTCGAGGGGGAAACCTCCTTATACACCACATAAATATCCAAATACAAGATGATTCCAAATGAAAAGGTATCCTTGGTATACATAGGAGACTAGGAGGTACAATTAAAACTAATGGACCCAAGTCAACATAAATAAAATAACATTACTAATGTAATATGCCCCAATTAAGGGGTAATGTGCCACTATTTAAGGCTTAACATGCCCCTCCCCTTCAGAAAAGTGTTATCAATAATGCTTGAGTAATTCTGGATGCTTCTGTATAAAAGACTCATCTTCCCAAGTGGAATCTTGAGTAGGCAGTTTCCTCCACTTAATGAGATACTCTGACATGGATCTATTCCTCAGCTGGCAAATTCTTGTGTCAGTGATAACTTTAGGCTCCAATATGATTTTTCTTTCCTCGTCAATTCCTGGAAATATAGTTTGAACTAGGATCTTGTCACCTATAACCTTCTTTAAGCATGAAACATGGAAAATTGGGTGTACTCGTGAAGATGCAGGCAACTCCAATTTGTATCCATAGTACCAATATTTTGCAACACCTTATAAGGGCCATAGTACTTTGGTGATAATTTATTATCCTTCTTAGCTTGCTTGAGGGACATCTATTTGTATGGTTGTAGTATTAAAAATACCCAATCCCCTACTTCAAAACTTCTTTCACTACAATGTTGATCTACTTGTTGTTTCATGCGATTTTGTGCCATGGTTAGGTTGTCCTTTAATAGTTGGAGAACTTGTTGTTGATGCTCAATGTGATCTTCCACTCCTTGAACCTTAGATTTTTATTTTAGAGAAGAAGTGATGGAAGGTAGGTGGTATCCATAGAGTGCCATGAATGGTGTCATTTTTGTTGCAGTATGAAAGGAAGTGTTATACCACCATTCTGCCAAGGGTAACAATTTGAACCATTGTGTTTGTTTATTAGAGGCAAAGCAATGAAGGTAGCCTTCTAGGCATTTTTTCACTATCTTGGTTTGTCCATTAGATTGAGGATGATAGGATGAGATATGAGCCAATTGAGTACCCAAAAAAAGAAAATAATTATGTCCAAAAATGTCCAGTGAAGATGGGATCTCCGTCACTTACAATAATCTTTGGGCTTCCATGTAGATTTTGAATTGTCTCCATGAATGCAATGGAAATTGTACCGGCTTTGAAAGGATGAGAGAGTGCACAAAAGTGTGCATACTTGGCACAAAAGTGTGCATACTTGGTCAGTCTATCAAAAAGCACCATGATGACATTATTTCCTTCATACTTTGGTAACCCTGTGATGAAATCCATGGAAACCTCCTGCCAACGCTGACTTGGGATGGCTAAGGGTGGTAAACTACCTAGGGACTTAATTGTTTCCACCTTATTTTGTTGGCAAACCAAACATTCTACCATAAACCTTTGAACATCAGTTTTAAGGCCATCTCGAAAAAATTCCTTCTTGACCCTATGGTAGGTTTTCAAAAATTCCGAGTGCCCTCCTACTGGAGAGGTGTGCAATTCCAATAGTACATTTTGTTTGAGTTGGGAGTTATTACATAAATATAAGCGATGTTTGTACCATAGTGAATCATTTTTCCATGTAAATGTGTCTGATGCATTGGAATCCTGCTGCAACCTTTGAATGAGATTCCACACGTTTTCGTCATTCTTCCATTCATCCCTTGCTTCTATTATCCAATCAGGTTGGATGATCGAGATACCACATATAAATTCCCCAACATCTTCATCCTTTCTTGAGAGTGCATCTGCCACAACATTTCGCTTCCCTTTTTTATATATGATTTCAAAATCATAACCCAACATCTTGGTCACCCATTTTTGTTGTTCTTCTGAAGGTAGCCTTTGTTCCAAGAAGTATTTAAGACTATCACGATCTTTTTTGACCTTGAAGTGCCTACCTATTAGGTAAGGGAGCCATTTCTTCAATGCATGTAGTATCTCCATCATTTCCTTCTCATAAATTCATTTGTGTAAGTCCTTTTCCTTGAGTGGTCTAATTTCAAAAGAAAGGGGCCTACCTTCTTGCATTAGAACAACATCAATTCCATTTCCCGAGGCATCACATTCCACAATAAATATTTTTGTGAAGTTTGGTGTGGTCAAGACATGATCTTTTCACATCACCTCTTTAAGTTGTTCAAAAGATTAATTTGCCTTTGGATGCCATGAAAATGCATCCTTCTTAGTTAATGTCATTAAAGGTGCTTCTATTCTCCTATAGTTCCGAACAAACTTGCAATAGTAACCTGTCAAACCCAAAAATCCTCTAATATTCTTCAATGTTTTGGGAATTGACCAATCCATCATGGCCTTAATCTTGTTAGGGTCTACCTTGACACCTTCATAAGATACAATATGACCCAAATACTCTACCTTTTTCACCCCAAACAAAAAATTGTTTGGTTTGGAATATAATTGTTTCTCCTTTAGTAGTTGTAGCACTTTGTCAACATGTTTCACAAGATCCTCCCAAGACTTGCTATAGATTAGTATATCATCAAAAAATATTAACACGAATTTTTGAAGGAAGGGATTGAAAATGGAATTCATAAACCCTTGGAATGTGGAAGGTGCATTCGTAAGGCCAAAATGCATGACCAAAAATTCATAATGGCCTTCATGAGTTCAGAATGTTCTTTTTGGGATATTTGATTCCTTCATTCTAATATGATGATACCCTGAATGGAGATCCAACTTTGTGAAATAGATTGCTCCATGTAGTTCATATAACAATTCATCAATAATGGGAATGGGAAACTTATCTTTAATAGTGATCTTGTTGATCTCTCTATAATCTGGACACATATGCCATGATCCCTCTTTCTTGAGTACCATTACCACCCATGTAGAGTAAGAACTTTGTCTAGGTCTAATAATGCCAACCTCTAACATTTATTCAACCATACACTCAATTTCACTCTTCTGGGCATAAGGGTATCTATAAGGCCTAATGTTAGGAGGAACACTCCTAGGAATTAGGTGAATAGCATGATCATGATTTCGAGTGGGTGGAAGACCTTTGGGAATGTCTTCAAATACTTTGGAATCCTTATCAATGATCCCTTGGAGATCTAGGGGAATATATGACTTAGTTGTTTGAACATCTAGTGAGTAGAGTTGTACAATTACACCCTGATGCCCCTTTTTCAATAATTTTGTCATGACATTAGATCTTATCACCTTATTGGGTTTCCCTATGATACCCCTTAACTCAATTTCTTTTCCTTCCAATGAAAATTTCATGAAAAGTTGTTGAAAATTAAAGGCCATTGTTCATAATGATTGTAACCATTGGACTCCTAGTATGACATGAACACCACCCATGGGTATAGAAATCATTAGACTATTCATTACATATTCCCCCATAGTAAGATTGATCTTATTGAATTTTCCTGAGCAATTGATAGTTCCTCCATCTACAATCATTACTTGAAACTATGGCACTGGATATATAAAGCAATTGAGAGCTTTGGCTTATTTATAGTGAATGAAATTATGAGTACTACCACTACCAGAATCAATTAGGACTATTACCTTTTTCTTTTTGATATATCCTTCGATCATGAGGGTTTGAGGAGTGATAATTCCATCCAATGCATGACATGATATCGTGGGAGTCAACTCTTCAGAAGAAATCTCTTCTACGTTTTCATATTGAGATGGTTTTTGTTTTTGTTCTTTTTCTTCTTCCTCTTCACAATCTGTGTAGAATAATTTCTTCTCAACACACTTATGTCCCTTACTGTACTTTCTGTCACAATTAAAGCATAAACCTTTTGAATTTGTTTCCTCCAATTGTTGAGGTGTCAAACTTGTAGTTTGAGGTGTTTTAGAAGAAGGAACATTATTCTCTCGATAGATGTTAAGAGTGGTCCTTCTAGTAGCCATAGCCATATTTTTACTTTCAACATTTCTCACCACCCTGAATGCATTCTCCAATGATTTGTGTTCCCAAAGGTGAACCTCATGTTGAATGTTATCCTTTAAAGTTCCCATGAATACATAAATGGTGTGCTCATAAGGAATATACATTACCTTTATATTCAATCTTTGGAAGTTATCAATGTTCTATGTAAATGAACCCTTTTGCTTGAGATTTATCAATTGGATAAATAAGGTATTTCTCCTTGTATCCTCATAGTGTGCTATCATTTATTCCGTGAAAATTTTCCAAGTGATGATTGATTTATGAGAACAAAGCCATCAATACCACACAAATTGATTAGGTTCTAAATATAAAGAAGAAATTCATACCTTTTGTGTATGTGGCACATCATGTAGATCAAAGAATTGCTCCATCTGAGGTATCCATGTGATTGGATCATTTCCATCAAAATTCCTCATATCGATCTTAGGAAAGTGGTTGATCTTAAACCCAAAGTTGGATTTTCTCCATTCTTGATTCATCTTCCTTGTGTCCTCATCGTGAATTTCATGGTATACATTTTCACTTTCAGGTGTCCTCTTCGTGAATTTCAGGTGTCCTCATCGTGAATTTCATGGTATACATTTTAAAACCTTCAATCTTAGTATTTATTGCCTCCAACTTAGATTCAGTTGAATTCATCATCCCTTGTAGTTCATCTTTTGTTACTGTCTTCTTTTATAAATTATTTATGTCCCTGTGCATTTCTTCACCTTCAACAAGATTCCAAGTAGAACTATTTGGAGGCTTAATTGGTGTAGAAGTTCCCTTTTTTGGTGGCATGTTGGCTAACTATCACTTTTAAACCTTGATTTCGAGGTGGTTCTGCTAGACGATATTTCTTCTGTTGTATCTCCAAAATTTCGTCCCTTCTAGGTCTGAAAATTTCTTTTTGTAGTTCTGTGATATTTCTTCTCTGCAATGCCACAGGTTTGATCAAAATTGGATGTTCCAAGTGGAATTTATGGTAACTTCCCCAAATCTTGCTGATTTTTGTCCCTTCCAGGAGAGCGTACTTGTAAATAATTCCAAGATCACAATATCTAATATTTGATTCTGAAACTTGTACCAGAAATGCTATAGATTGTCCAATTTCCAATGCAACTAGTCTCACTTAATTTGGATACTCACTGAATAAGATATCACTATTTTACCCAGAAGACTTGTTTAAGACTAGTTAATATGACTAGTCAGATTCCCTATCTTGCATAGGGTGTATCTACAAAAGTAGGATGACCCATAAGATGAAATGTTTATCACAACTACCTTGATAAATTCTGTGAATATCCTCTGGATTTCATGGGCTGAAATGCTACAGAAAAATGTTATAGCTAAAATTCCATGATGACTAAATTAAGGATGATTCCATAACCCTATCTTACATAGGCTATATCTACGAAATTATAAGGCATCGAGAGATGAAATTTGAAACCTACGTACCTTGAGTCGTCTAATAAATATCTTCCAAGGGGTTCCTTCTGAAATGTTGTAGAAAAAAATTTATAGTGAAAATTCCAAGTTGTCTCAGATTTAGCAACAAAACCCCAAGACCTTGAGCTCTGATACCAATTGTTAAGATCCAAATATCAAAATAGCATAAAAAAAACTCAGAATAAGTAATCAATGCCTTGAAAAAGAGAGAATTTTAGATAATAAGCCTCTTCGAGGGGGAAACCTCCTTATACAACATAAATATCCAAATACAATATTATTCCAAATGAAAAGGTCTCCTTGGTATATATAGGAGACTAGGAGGTACAATTACAACTAATGCAACCAAGACAACATAAATAAAATAAAATTACTTATGTAATATTCCCCAATTAAGGGGTAATGTGCCACTATTTAGGGCTTAACACATACTAAGAGGATTCTCAGAATTTAGATGAAACAAAAATGTCCCAACTCCCTTGAATGCATACTTGGCATTATCAACAAGATCCATCTCCAATCCTGAGTCCTCCTCTGAAAGATAGGCGAGTGACTCCTGTGATCCTATCATATGATGAGAAGATCCACTATCCACCAAACAACTCTCACTATCGAAAAATGTACTAGAAATGAAAAAGACTAATAAAAAATCCCTTTGAAGCCTATCTACAACCTCATCCACCTCTGCTGATGATGCCCGCTGCTTCCCTTTCCCTTTCTTCCACTATGGAAATTTTGAAGCATAGTGGCCTTGCTTATGTGAAGAAAATCACTTGACCTTGCTAAGTTCCTTCTTCTTCCACTTCTCTAGAGATGTCTCTCTCCCTATGTTCTCCTTCCCAGAACCTTTTCCTTTTCCCTTCCTAGTATGAACAATTAGGGTTTGGTTATCATAATCACTACCTCTCTGCTTATTCCTAGACTCTATCCGATCCTCCTACTGGATGAAACTGATCCACAATTTTTCAAATGGTGGAAACTTCTCTCATGCAAAAATTACCTTCACAAATGGTTCCCAGACCTAGGAAAACCGTTCAATTATACATTCACCAACTCCGTGTCAACAAATTCCTCACCAACAAATACAATATGATCATGAATACAAGTGATCTTGATCAACTACATATGATTTGGAAATCTCAATTAATTGGATCTTATGACTCAAAATCAACTTCTGATTTTTATTCCCTCTTTGGTGCAATCCCACCAAATCATCATACATATCCTTGGTTCTCTTCTTCTCATAAATATGAGGAATCAAGTGATCCTTCACAGAATCCAACAACACCTACTTGGGCTTCACTTCCTTCTTCTCATGAGTTTCCTATTCATGTGCATCATTAGGAATGGAATCACCTTCTCAATGTAATCTTTGAGATCATTCTCTTCCAGGAGAAAAAGAATCCTAGCCTTCTAGGCACGAAAATTTGTGCCCCCCTACAACCTATCCTCAACTATAAGAGTGCCCATCATCGTGTCCAGTCTTGAAAAATAACACAAATCTCTAACAACTTATGTCTCAAGAAGATGACCTTATCTCTCTAGATCTTATGCTCTGATACCATGTCAAATTTTAAGCATTCAACGCATTCAATTTCAGATCTGAAAATTACTTCCAAGTGAACTCAATCAACAAATTCTAAGACTGTTATCACTAAATAGTTTTACACTAAAATTATGATAGAAATTATAGCAGAAGCACAAAGATCAGAGAGAAATCATCCATGTGTTGATTAATTGGGTTAGTTTTCATTGATGTCCAGCCTTGAAGCAAGTCCGTTAGAAAATTTTGGTAGCCCCAACAATATGGTTAAGGGAATCAAGTTTGTTTGAGGTATAAAGGTACGAAGGTCTGTGTGTTTGCAGATAATACTATTCTATATGGATAGTTCATGTTGTGCCATTTCCGGTGATATATGGAATGTAACATAACTTCTCACGGTCAGAGAGTTATGGCCTTGTGAAGTTAGAGAACCCTCATGAGTTATCTAGAAGCCTCTAGAAGGTCAAAGAAGTCAATTTATTCTAGATTCTCCTAGAAAAAGTTTACTAGTCAAAGTGGTTGTAACTAGGAGTCAATAATGAGTTAAGTTGTTGAAAAAATAAAATAATTAAAAATAAATTAGTTGCAACTAGAAGTGGTGAGTTTACTCTTTGTGGATAAAGTGGTTGTAAGTGGGAAAAGTGGTTAGAAGTGGGTTATCCCTAAAACAAGGAAGTTGGCTAAAGTTAGTTAGAATGTAACCCTTTGAGGAAGCTACTTGGAGAGTATAAATAAGAGAGCAAGGGTTTTCTATTAGGACCTATTGAGATTGAATATCTATTATTGTGGAAGGATTATTGCAGGTACTAATTGATACATTTATAATTGTGCAAGTTTGACGAAGCGAAGATAGAGTGATGAAAAAGTTTTGTGGTCACAGTGGATTCCAAAAAAATTGTGAAAAACCCTAATTAGGGTCATCCTCATGGGTCACCCAGTAGACGTCCCGTGAGGCACCCCCACAGGTCAAGTAGAGACTGTCACGCGAGGCCCCACTAGACATCTCACATGCATCACGCGATGCACTACAAGAAGTGAAGTTGAGGTGTGCTTTAGGTTGCAGGGGATGATTAAAGTCTCCAGGAAGTTCTACAGTGATCAGGTACACCATATCTATCCATAGGTTCAAAAGGTATGTCATATTCTTATGTGTAGTTGGATATTGTTGTCTACATGAGATATGGTTATGGGAGATTGAGGATTTTCCCTAGAGAGTTTGATGGTTGTATGACACTTGTTGTATGAGTCAGGTCTACACATACAATGTTGGTATTTCTGATATTTATCATTGGTACATCTTGTTAGTTTGATTGTTGAGGCATATCTTGTACTTCTTGGTACATAGCTGAGGGTTTTTGTGGTACATGGTTGAGGGATTTTGATGTCTATTCCATGTGAGGGTTTATTACACATGATTACAATTGTATGCACATGACTATAGATACATAGATGCACATGGTTTGAGTGTTATCCTTGTGACATTGGGTATGAGATATATGTTATCAGATTTGATCTATTGAGGATATTATTGGTACAGGTTGTTGGTATATTTGGTATATATTGGTACAGGTTGATTATAGGTTGACTACCGGTTATTGGTACATGTTGGTTATAGGTTGTTGGCACATATTGGTATAGGTTTATAGTGGTATATTTCACAGTGACAATGTGGAAATGATTCATCAATTATTTTACACTTATATTTCAGGGTGGCTGGACGGGGCAAGGATAGGTGGTTGTAGCCACCTTCTGGTTGTATCCATAGAACATAGGGGGTTGTATCCTCCTTATGGTTGGAGCTAGAGAATTGGGTAGTTGGAGCTTCCCTAAGTTTGTATCCTGAAAATATAGGGGTTTGGAGCCTCCTTCCAGTTGTAGCTGGAAAACAAAGGAAGTTGGTGCTTCCAATGAATGTAATTCTTAAAGAAATATAAGAAAAATCATTTGGCAGTTTTCTATCGCATTGGGCCTCCATGTAAAAATACTAGTGTACTATGTATGTGTATGATAGCCCATTATTCATGGTTTATTTATTCTTCACCTGTTGAATTATATCGGTAAATTGATCATAAAGATAAGAACATTTATATACTATGGTTAAAAAGGATTATATTTCTCTATTACTAATTCACCTCCCCTCTTAGTAATCCAACAATTGGTATCAGAGCAGGTCCTTCGAGATACAATTAAACCACTGGAAGGAGATCATGGATTACTCTAAGATTGAGATGCCATAGTTTGATGGGGAAGATTATGCTTTCTAGAGTAGAATAATGAAGACACACATAAAGGCACTAGGATTTGATGTTTTGTGATCAACGGTAGATGGATACAAAGCACCAACCATTCCTCCTACAAATAAATATGGAAATAAACTTGAAGAGAATAATTCAAGAGATAAAAGTGCACTCCTAAATGGCTTGTCTAAATATATCTACACCAAAGTTATGCATTGTGATTCTGCTAAGGACATCTAGGTCAAGTTGAAGAATGTATACAAAGGAGATGAGAAATGCAAAGAAGCTAAACTTCAAATTTTCAGAGAAAAATTTGAACAACTAAAGATGAATGAAGATGAGAAAATAGCTGCCTACTTTCTACAAGTTGATGAATTAGTAAACAATATAAAAGGATTGGGAGATGAGGTAAATGAATAAGTTGTTGTCCAAAAGGTATTGATATCTCTACTAATGAGATTTGACTCAAAGATTTCAACACTAGAAGAGAGAGAGGATCTAGCTACATTGACCATGGATGAGCTACATGGGACACTCACAACCTATGAGATGAGAACACAGCAGGATAAGCTGATCACAAAAGAAGAAAAATTCAAAGAATCCAAGAAGTCAAATCAAAATGGCAAGAAAAAGACAAACAACAATGTCATCTCAAAGGATGATGAAGAAGTAACCAACTTCATCAGAAGACTGAAAAAGGGAACTGAAAAATATAGAGGTAAGATTCCATTGGTTTGTTTTAATTGTGATGGTATTGGTCATTTTGCTAACAAATTTCCACATAAGAAAAACAAAATAAATGAAGAAGACGAGTCAAATAGAAAACACGCATAAAAAGGAAAAAGAACCAAAAATAATTTTTTCAAGAAAATCTTTTGCACCAAAGAAGACAACAACTCATCAGGTGAAGATGAAGCAAGTGAAAGTGATACAGAAAGGGTTCTATTCATGGAAATAGAGGATTTCGATGAAGAAGGATCCGAAGAAGAATATAAAGAGGCAAAAGTTTACTACAAAGAATAATTATTAAGCGTCATAGAAATTATAAAACAAGAGAAGAAGAAAAACAAGCCACTTCAGGCAGAACTAAAGGAAAGAGGATTTCATAATTCAGACTTTGAAGAACTAGAGAAGATGATTACTAAAATAAAAATCCAAGTTGAGGAAGACAAGAGAATTAAATATGAACTTAGAGAATAGGTAGAAGAAAGAGACAAAATCATTGGAAATTTGGAAGAAGAGATTGTCACATTGAGAAAATATCTTCAAAAGAAAAAACATGTAGAACAACTCCAAATTTTTGGACAATATTATTATTAGTCAAATTCCAAATCATGACAAGTCCATACTTGGATACAACCGAAGGGAAAATGGATCAAGCTCTAAAAAAACATATCAAGAAACACAACCAAGATGCTACACAGAGATAGTAAGAGGAGACATAAGTTTTACAAGGAAGATCATAGAGACACTCCTCCGCCCAGAAGATTCATATTTCAGAATCAACGATAGTCAGGAACAAGAAGGCCTCAAGAAGAAGAAGTGTTTAGAAGAGTAACTCATTTTAGAATAAATAAATATACCGGGTATCAAACTATCTTTCTTGTTTTACATTATTCATGTAACAATTTTATACATAAGGATGTAAATTATAGAGAAAATAACAGGAACAAAGACAACCATGAAAGTTATGCATGGAATGATTATTCAATAAGCCTTAGTGAAACACAAAACAAAAGCTACACCAGGTTTGAATCCTTGAGTACTGAGATGAAATGTTAGAAGTGCAACAGATTTGGACATATGGCCAAATATTTTAGAATGACTGTTCCTCCAAGAGAATCACAACAAAATAAAAACAGTCACAGACATGGACCTCAAAGAATATGGATAAGGAAGTAGAATCAGGTCAACAATGAAGAATGCACAGTTTCTCTACAAGATAAACAGAAGAAACGTGGTTGGTATGTTGACAATGGTTTCTCAAAACATATGTTAGGTAATGAGGACATGTTTCTAACCTTGAGAAAGGAAAGATATAGATCAGTCTCCTTTGGAAACAATCAATCAACTATAATCATTGGAAGAGGAACAATCAGAATTGGAAATAAGGATACCAAGGCATATAATGTTCTACTAATGGAAGATATGAAACACAAAGTTTTGAGTGTAAGTCAAATGTGTGACCAAGGTCATAAAATTCTGTCGATTCATATAAGTGAGAGATAATAAAAAAAGGTTCAGGGGGAGTGGTTGTGATAGTTGTAAGAACTTCAAGAAATATATATGTATTAAGTGAAATTGGAAATGAAAAGTGTTTTCTAGGAAAGGAATATGAAGTTTGGCTATGGCACAAAATAATGGGTCACATAAATTTTGATAATCTTATCAAAGTCAACAAAAAAGAAGCAGTCAGAGAAATTCCTCAGATCACAAAGCCAACCAACACTTTATGCAAGCATTGTCAACAAGGAAAGAAAAACAAGACCAACTTCAAGTCAGAGGAATACTCCACAACAAAGTCTTTGGAAATTGTCCATACTGATTTAGTTGGACCAACTAGAAAAAAAGGGTTGAAAGACGAGCAATATTTTATGTTATTGGTTGATTATTATACAAGGATGAGTGCAGTTTGTTTTCTCAAGAAGAAGTTGGAAGCATTCAAGAACTTCAAGATATACAAGGAAATTGTTGAAAATGAAATAGATTAAAAAATCAAATGTTTGAGATCGAATAATGGAGGATAATTTACTTCAAAGGAATTTATGGAATTTTACAACAAGCATGGAATAAAAAGGAAACTCTCCATTTCTAGGACACCACAACAAAATGGATTCTCCCAAATAAAGAACAAGATAGTAAAAGAAATGGCTCGAACTATGTTAATGGATTCCAAGTTGACAAACGTCTTTTGGGCACATGCAGTGCATACAATAGTTCACATTCAAAACAGAGTAATGCTAAAAACAAATAGTGATAAAACTCCCTATGAGCTATGGAAAGGAAGACCAACGAATTTGAAACACTTCGGAGTTTTTGCAAGCAAATGTTAGATCAAAAGAGAATATGACATAATGGAAAAGTTCGATTCTTGTGTGGACAAAGGCGTACTTGTTGGGTACTCAAGCACAAGGAAATCATACAAATGCTTCAATATGAGGCTAAACAAAGTTATGGAGAGCATCAATGTGATGTTTTAGAGTAAAGTGGATGAATAATAAAGGAAGAAGAAAAGGGTTCAATAGAACAGGTTCACAAAGAAGAAACAAAGGAAGAAGAAGTAGCAGAAGGGAAAGGTGAAGGAGAGTAGTTAGAAGCAGAATAGAAAGAAAAACACTTTCTTCAAGTACCTCCAAAGACACATAGAAAAAAAATACAGAAGAATAATCCATCATATTAGATCATGGGGAAGAAAGATGCAATAGTTAAAACTATAAGAATAATTCATTCACCAGAACAACTACACCTAGCACTCTTATCTACGACCGAGTCAAGTATTTTTGAAGAAGCCAGAAAGGATGAATTATTGATAAAATCCATGGATGAAGAGTTGGATCATATAGAGAAGAATGACAATTGGGAATTGGTTCAAAGGCCAAGGTACAAGAATGTGATTGACACAAAGTGGGTCTTCAGAAACAAATTGAATGAAGATGGATACGTTACCAGGAACAAAACTAGATTGGTGTGTAAAGGATATGCTCAAGTTGAAGGTATATATTTTGAAGAGACGTTTTCCCTAGTTTCTAGAATGGAAGTAATCAATTTGATCCTCACTTGTGCATTCTCCAAGAATATTAAAGTGTATCATATAGACGTGAAATCAACCTTCTTGAATGGGGATCTAGAAGAAGAAGTCTACATTGAGCAACCAGAAGGATTTCAATTGTCAGAGAATGAAAATTGTGTTTGCAGGTTGAACAAGGCCTTGTATTATTTCAAACAGGCCCCCATAGCATGGTTTTCCAGACTAGACATATATTTACAACAACAAGGGTTGAGGAAAGGAAATGCAGACAAAAATCTGTACATCAAGGTAAATCAAGATAGTATTTTGTTAATTGAAGTTTATGTTGATGAGATTATCTTTGGAAGTGATGATGACGGGATGAGACACAAATTTGAAAAGGATATGCATAATGGATTTGAAATTTCATTACTTGGAGAATTATCCTTCTTTTTGGGTATTCAGATATGTCAAAGAAACCAAGGAATTTTTGTTTCTCAAACCAAGTATATCAGAGAAATGCTAAAGAGGTTTGGAATGGAAGATTGCAAAACAATAAATACTCCTATGCAAACCAGTTGTAAGTTAAGTAAAGATAATAATTCAAAGTCTACAGATCAGAGTCAGTACATGCCAATGATTTGTATATTACTTTATGTGACAACATCTAGACCAGATGTATGTTAGAAAAACAGGACTGTGGAGCAATAAAATAAAACAAATGCTGAAACAAAAAATAGAAGATACACAATACAATAGAGACACAGATTTACGTGGTTCACCCAATGTGGGCTATGTCCACCAGAGAAATTGTCAGGTCCTTCCTTTATTATTATCTAGCATATGAAGGGATACAACCTACAACAAACCCGCTATAACTTCCTCTTCTTTCTCTCACAATATCCTATCTCAGAATACAATATTCGCCATCAACCATAGATGCAATACATTTCCCTCATAAAAAAGGGTTGCCTTCTAGGGGAAAAAAACCCTAACATAATCTCTATCGTTAGATCTGTGACCTTATAATGAACGGTCTAGATTTACAATGAAATTACAATATACATTTACAAGGCAATTTTTCCTTCGGGGGATTTGCTCCTGAACCCCCGCTAGGGGCTCGCTTGCCCCTAGACCCCCTAGTCAGGGGGATAGTCCCCCCAGACCCCACAGAGGGGGTACCCCCCCTCTACACTCCCCCGCGTGGAAGAGTGTACATACTTCTGGGGTGTAAATACTTCATGGGGTGTAAACATGGCTGAAAGTAAAAGACCTATGAATTAGGAAGATAATCAGGCTCCACAACCAACAATCTCCCACTTGGAGACTGATCTCAACAACTCCACCGCTACTGTATATGCTGGACTCTAAACCTTCTTGGACTTGACAAATTTCTCATCTTGATCTTCATTCTTGGAGACCAACTAAAACTGAGTAGGAACTCAATTTCTCCCTGGTTACTCCCTTTGTTAACATGTCTGTAGGATTCTGGCTAGTGTGTATTTTTTCCAACTTCAAATGTCCATCTTCCAAGGTGGATCGTATGAAGTGGTACTTCAACTGTATATTCTTAGTCTTTGAATGGAAGTCTGAGTTCTTTGCAAGATGAATTGCACTCTCATTGTCAAAGTACAACCTGCTATTCTCCTGCTTCTTTCCCAATTCCTCCATAAACCTTTGTAACCAAATAATCTCTTTACTAGCCTCTATAGCAACAACATACTCTGCCTCTGTTGTTGAAAGTGCAACAACCTTTTGCAGTTTCAAAATCCAACTTACTACTATTCCACCTATAGTAAAAACGTACCCTGTGGTGCTCCTCCTGCTGTCTTTATCACCTGCCATATCTGAATCAACATATCCCTGTAGAAAAGAGTCTAAACCTCCAAAGCATAATGCATGAGTAGAAGTACCTCTCAAATACCTGAGAATCCACTTTACTGCCTCCAAATGTTCTTTACCTGGATTGTTCATATACCTTCTCACAACTCCCACTACATGTGCAATATCTGGTCTTGTGCAAACCATTGCATACATCAAGCTGCCAACTGCTGATGAATAAGG
>JZKD02S2418407.1:298199-331241 GCA_000966675.3 Picea glauca | reverse complement strand
TCAAAACACATAAAAACCCCAAAAATGACTAATAAAACTCTGAAAACGGATCATGGCTCATCCAGGCATGACCTCTTCTACATGTGGCCATAAGCTTCCCTGAACTTCTCTTTGGAAAAAACACTTGTAAAAGTCCTCAAAAGCCTCTGAAACCAAAACATGACCTCAATCAATGAGGGCTTCAAGCTCCCTGGAGCTTGCTGAAACTTCAATGGCTAAAAACCTGAAAAATAAGTCTTCAAATGGCCTTGATAACAGTGCCAATGGATTCATGACGTCCAAAAACCCCTAGCTGGGCTTTTACGACACCTCAATCGGCCAAAAAATGAGAAAGATAGGCCTCCTTCCATCCTCTTCCTTCAAGCTTGCTGGCTCTGGTTCTACAAAACACACCTCTTTGTGCTTGAACCCAGAACATGCTCCAAAATGCGTTAAAACCCAGCACCGATGCATAATTGAAAAATGGTGCAAACCGTTGAACAGTTATGGGCGCGCCAGCCCCTAACTGCCAAGACCACGGGCACATGGGTATCATACAACCTCGCGCAAAATAGGAAAAAGGGCTGAGTTTACAAGCCAATGGATAAGCACCAAGTGTCGGTGCAGTTTTTTAACCGTTGGCAAAACTCCCGCGCAATAAACCATCGGTCATATGTAATATTGATATAACCGGGGGCTAACTCCCGCGCAATACCAAAACCCGCGCCAAAGATCCGTGTATAAAACGATGGTCACATATAAATGCATGCAACCAGGGCTTCGTTATATGTTCGCACGCATTCACAAATGTAATGGTCATATGGTATGAGTGATATAACCGCGGGCTAGGGCTAAGCCCCAACCTGACCCCCCACCACATTAACTTTCAATCAAATTCAAATATATATTTTGCCATATACCTTATAAGAACTAACACGTGGTATAGTGGTCGGGCAGACTTTGTTAAGGCTTAATCAGTGGGGGAGGTCCGGGGTTCGAATCCCATGGACTCCATATAATTTTGATTAACAAACCAATAGCTAATAAAGGGGTGCCACGTGGCAGCCCATGACTGGGCCACATGGCACCACACCATTGCCCAATAAATTTCATGTGTTGTCAAATGATTCACCCAAATTTTCCAATCCAAAACTGCCACATCACCTCTGCCACATCAGCATGTATGGTCAAGCCACGTCACCTCTACCACGTCAGCCTGTACGGACTGCACAGACTGCACAGTCAACGTCCCTTTTTTTTTACCTATTTGACGATTCGAACAGATCGCAATATCTCTCGCTCCCGACATCCATTTGAGACGAAATGAGTTGCGTTGTGTTCGTGACGACGAGGGCTACGCTCTCATTCGTTTTGAGGCAATTCTGAGAATGTTGATTTTTGAGCTAAAATTTGACCCCTGGTCCAGATTTTGATCACACCATCTCACTGAAAGGCTTTTGGACCCACAAAATCTTATGATTATCTATCTTCTTTCAATTTCTATCAACTGATTCTACTTGAAAAGTCTTTTCGACAATCACCTGGATACTTTGACATGCCTTGCATTGCAACTGACTATGTCCCTCAACCACTGTTCTGTGGCTGCTGCTGACCCACTGTTCTCTCTGTGCTTGGAAGACTGCCAAACTTCCCACTGAGAATCAAGTCCCTCTTTTGAACTCTTTGATGTCAACACAATCATCTCTCCAATGGCTGCAAAAACTTTCCTGTGACATCTTGTCACAAGCCAAGAAAACCATCAATCTTGAAAACAAATTCATACAAGACTGAAAATGATGCCAACAAAGTCTTTTGATCTTCAAACAAATTGTCGCATCTTATACTTCATCAAAGCACATGGTGTTTTCCTGCATCTTGGTGTACTCAAAATCAACTTACAATTCAATAAACACCATCGACTAAACACAGGTTGAAAAACATGATCGACACAACATAGTCGTCAAGACAACATCGACACAAGTCGAAACTCATTTGAAACATATCGACCTTCCCAATATGACAAGTCGACAAACATGATATACAATCATGTTATAATCATGAATCATTCATGATGAACTATCACCGGGTTCACTTCTTACACATACACAAAAACAAATGCATGTGCATGACTCTTCAACTCTCCTTCCAGTACAAACATAAGTACATAAACCCAAAACATGTGGGTACATAAGAGCTGAATATGAAAAAGATAAATGGCTGTAACAAGTGAACATGATATCCATCTTTTACATCCTCCTGGAGAAGTTGTGCAACAAACAAGAATGCCTTCACACGAATTGCATTCACATGCAAACTTGCATCATACAAGTTATGATAAACTGCTACAACTTGTCATACTCTCAACATAAATGCACACATAAGACTGAAAAGTGCATTTACAACAGGAAATGCAAGGCTTGCTCAAGAAATCCAACCATTTCTTACCAAGCCAACTCAACGGTGACTTTTTCTGCTGAAAATCATCCTCTTGTGAATCATATTGACTCACATCGATGATGGAATCTCCTCTTCCATTCTTGCCAATCTCTTTATCCATCTACTTCTTATGCTGTGGATGAGTGGTTGGATGCAATGTCCAACATTGGTCAATGAGATGACCCCTCTTCTGACAATGAGTGCAAATCTTTTGCATCCTCTTTTCACATTGTCTTTGCTTATAAAGTTTCCTAAAAGTGGTTAATCTTTTCCAACATTTTGAAATATGATGGTTATATAAACCACAATATGTACATGGACTTTTTCTTCCATATTTACATACAAATTTATCATGCTTAACATAATCAAAAGCAACTGAATGATAAGCATAATTATACCTTGAACATTCACCTTTATCGCCTCTTTGAGGAGGTGAATCTGAAGAGTTACAATCTCTCCTTTGAAGACCAACAATAGTGTTCTTGTCCTCATCGCTGTCACAACTCTTTTGCTTCACACATTTACATTCATCTTGAATACAAGCCTCGCATGCTGGAGGGATTGAACTTTCAACAAAAGTTCTTGATCTTTCACCTTTATAGCCTTCTTGAGGAGGTGAACTTGAAACAAAGTTTGTTCTTGGAACTTTTTCCTTTGTCTCCTCAACTTTGGAATATGCTCCATCTCTTCGTTCATATCCAATACCACAATACTTGGGTCTCTCTTCAACAACAATAGGCTCAACAATGCCTTGTGCATGCTTGCCCAAACCTTTACCTTCATAGCCCATTTTTAACAATAACTTGGACCCTATTCCTCTTGTGTGATTTTCAAAAACACCAAAACATTCATCTTGAGAGGAATTAGAAGATAAACTAACCTTGCATACCTCATGTTCATGCATGTACTTGGTAAGGGTTTCCTTTGCCTCATGGAGTTGAGTCTCCATCTCATGCAACTTTTCAAGAAGCTGGTCTTTCTCCTTCTTCATGGCCATCAACTGCTCTTCAAGAGCAATGCTCTCATTTCTGTCTTCACACATCTCTTTCATCAAATCTCTCATGGTTAGAACCTTCTTCAACATCTCTTTGTCAAAGAACTTGGATTTTGAAGATGCATGAGAACTACCAATGTTTGAAGCTTCCTCCATCCTTGCAAGATATCAGACTTCAACACAAAACTTGCACAAAAACCAACAACTAAATGTCAAGCTATCAATGGCAAATACATGAGCAAAATAAGCTATGCTCTGATACCACCTGATCTGAAAATAGAAGGCTGACTTGTTACGCTATGCAAGCACCCTTTACTTCATTAAAAATAAACTTTACAGGACCTTGCTTCATGTGTTAAAATATGCAAGATAGTTTATGTGTCAAATTTATGTATCTTCTTGTAAATGCTTATGTGTGAGGATATGTTCTTTTAAATGGTTAAATATGTACTTTCAATAAATACACAGAAACATAACTTGCAGAAAATAAACCATCAAACTCAAAACAAGAACAAGATGATAAAGGAGTTCACCCCTCTTCGGGCTACATCTCCTTGAGCCTCCATCAATGGACTTGGCTCTCTGGGATTAATTTGTCAAAAGTTTTTTACAAGATGCTGCTCAACTCCAATGGAAATATTGGCTGTACCATTGGGATTAGAACACATAAAAACCCCAAAAATGACTAATAAAACTCTGAAAACGGATCATGGCTCAACCGGGCATGACCTCTTCTACATGTGGCCATAAGCTTCCCTGAGCTTCTCTTTGGAAAAAACACCTGTAAAAGTCCTCAAAAGCCTCTGAAACCAAAAAATGACCTCAATCAATGAGGGCTTCAAGCTCCCTGGAGATTTCTAAAACTTCAGTGGCTAAAAAACTACAAAAGAAGTCTTCAAATGGCCTTGATAACAGTGCTAATGGATTCAGGACGTCCAAAAACCCCTAGCTGGGCTTTTACGGCACCTCAATCGGCCAAAAAATGAGAAAGATAGGCCTCCTACCATCCTCTTCCTTCAAGCTTGCTGGCTCTAGTTCGCCAAAATGCACCTCTGTGTGCTTGAACCCAGAACATGCTCCAAAACGTGTTAAAACCTAGCACCGACGCATAACCGAAAAACAGTGCAAACCGTCGAACAGTTATGGGCGCGCCAGCCCCTAAATGCCAAGACCATGGGCACATGGGTATCATATGACCTCATGCAAAATAGGAAAAAGGGTTGAGTTTACAAGCCAATGGA
This sequence comes from Picea glauca, assembly GCA_000966675.3. Taxonomy (NCBI): domain Eukaryota; kingdom Viridiplantae; phylum Streptophyta; class Pinopsida; order Pinales; family Pinaceae; genus Picea; species Picea glauca. The sequence goes on along the minus strand of JZKD02S2418407.1, from coordinate 326,591 downwards.
TAAGCGCCAAGTGTCGGCGTGGTTTTTTAACTGTTGGCAAAACTCTCGCACAATAAACCATCGGTCATATGTAATATTGATATAACCGGGGGCTAACTCCCACGCAATACCAAAACCCATGCCAAAGCTCCGTGTATAAAATGGTGGTCACATATAAATGCATGCGACCGGGGCTCCGTTATATGTTTGCACGCATTCACATATGTAATGGTCATATGGTATGAGTGATATATCCACGGGCTGGGGCTAAGCCCCAGCCCGACCCCCCGCCACATTAACTTTCAATCAAATTCAAATATATATTTTGCCATATACCTTATAAGAACTAACGCATGGTATAGTGGTCGGGCGGACTTTGTTAAGGCTTAACCAGTGGGGGAGGTCTGGGGTTTGAATCCCACAGACTCCATATAATTTTGATTAACAAACCAACAACCAATAAAGGGGTGCCACGTGGCACCACACCATTGCCCAATAAATGCCACGTGTCGTCAAATTATTCGCCCAAATCTGCCAATCCAAAACTGCCATGTCACCTCTGCCATGTCAGCATGTACGGTCAAGCCACATCACCTCTACCACATCAGCCTGTACGGACTGCACGGACTGCACAATCAGCGTCCCTTTTTTTTTACCTGTTTGACGATTCGAACAGATCGCAATATCTCTCGCTCTCGACGTCCATTTGAGACGAAATGAGTTGCGTTGGGTTCGTGATGATGAGGGCTACGCTCTCATTTGTTTTGAGGCAATTCTGAGAATGTTGATTTTTGAGCTAAAATTTGACCCCTGGTCCAGATTTTGATCACAAATACGTTCTGTAAATGCACAGATTCATACTGAAATAATAGTAAACATATACATGTAGTATATACAAGAAATAACCATAAAAATAAAGATAATTATAACCACACACAGGATGAATCCATAAAAATAAACACGTAAATAATAATGAAGCATGTAAATTTATCACACAATTGACACTTATCTTGGTAAGAATATCACCAACTTCATGCAAAACTTCCACAAACCTCCCAACCTTAGACCACACTGCTCATCACTCTCAGCAGTGGGTCACCCCCAAGATGGGATTAAACTCCACCCGGGTAAAGGGATTCGTAACTAGGCTAACGACTCATAGACAACAGGAAAGACTCCGTCACAGGTGCCCACTCAAATCAGAAACCTACAGTCCCTCATTCCCCACATGCCTGTCCCACCCTAGGAAGTGTGCCGCTTCTCTGCTCAACAGTCCTCTGGCTACCCCACTTCCTTTCCTATCTTCAACAACAAGCCAGAAAGGAAGTCTCAGAGCCCTGTAGCTATAGTTTAGCACCTTCAGGAAATCAATTCCCAACAATTCTCTCACCCAGAGAGGAATTTCTCATGGGCCTGACAACCCGCCTCTTCAATATCCCATGTGCCTGACAACCTGCTTCTTCAGTCCAGCTACCAAACTAACCAACTACACAAATGTAACACCATGTTTCCCCTAGTTTGTAAATATAACTATATGGGCCAAGGAACTATGGCAAACTTAAAAGTGTGAATATTTGATTTGATGGACCTTGTGTAGAAGTTCGATGAATGTAAATTCTGTTATTTTAATAGAAAATGGTTATGTGTTGCATGACTGCTGAAAGAGGGGATGTGCTAAGAAAGACCACGAAATTCTATGAAAGGTGGTGGAGGGAACCAAGAATGGTTGTGTTAACCTCCACCGAACCAGTACCATGCTGGAATTAATTTTCTCAGATCAAAACAACCCCCTGACCCAGGAATTAATTATAGTCGGTTTGGTAGGTGGGAAGGCCTCTTCAAGAGTTAATGAGGGGATGGGGAAAAACGCCCATCCGTAAGGCTTCTATACCTGACCACATATTGGAAATTCAAGCCACACACAATCTTGTGAAAAAAAGAAAGAAAGGGAGTGTGGTGGGCAGGGGGAGAGTTGCGAAGAAAAATGCAGAGACGGGAGAGGAAAATCTCGGGTCCAAGGAAGGACTGAAAGAGGAACAGTGAGTTCTGGTCACAGAAAATAGAGATTGAACTAGGAGAAGGAGAGTAACCTTTGTCCTTATCTACTTTCTTTATCGGGAGAAGGAGAGTAACCTTTGTCCCTAACTTCCGTTGAGCTGAAAGTAAGAGATTGGATCTCAAAGTATCATGGCTTAAGCTCGCAGGTGGCCAGTGATAAATACATTGGGAGTGACTAGGCCTATGGTTGGGTGGAAATGAGCACCCCTTTCAGCAGTCGCATCACATTCTATGGTTCTAATAAGTGTCTTCTTGCCTTATGTTTTGAATTGTAAATAATGGATGCATGTGAGTATTTACATGTCTATAAAGTTTTCTTTCTCTGTATTAAATGATTAAGTTATCAATATGCGTTTGTTTCCTTGAGAACCTATAATTCTTCTTGAATTTCCATACGCCCCATTTTAATCACTCGAAGGCGCTTTCCCCAAGAATTTACAACAGTGTTCCGGAGTCAGAGCAAGCCTCTGGGCATATCTACCGATTTGGTAACCTCACAAGTTACCTTGCCTTGATTTAGAGCTTAAATCTCTGCAAGTTGGGAAGGTTTTCCCTTCAGACCAGTAGTCTAGGAGACTATGAACTTGTGCTTATTTCCTTAAGCAAAAATCCGACTAAGAGTGGGGATCATAGCCCCAGAGTTTTATGAAGATCCACGTGACCTAGGTCTAGGAACTTTGGAGCTCGAGGCTCTGAGATGTGATGAACTACATAAGAAACCATATACTGGTCACCCAGGATATCAGAAGATGATCACGACCACTAGGAAACAATTCTATTAGCATGGGTTGAAGAAATACATAGCTAACTATCTATTTAAGTGCCTAGAATGACAACAAGTTAAGTCAGAGCATCGACATCCAACATGATTATTACAGCCCCTACCGATCCCAGAATGGAAATGGGAAACCATATCCATGGATTTCATCATCAGATTACCAAAGTTGACCAAGAAAAATGATGCCATCATGGTCGTGGTGGACAAACTGAGTAAGTATTCTCATTTCATTCCTGTCAAATCAACTTGCAAGGCCATAGATATTGCCAACATCTTAATGAAGGAAATATTTAGACTGCATGGCATGCCCAAGAAAATTGTATCTGACCGAGATACCAAGTTTACTTCAAACTTTTGGAAATCCCCAATGGCCGGTTTGGAGACAAAATTGTTATTCAACACAACTTATCACCCCCAAACCAATGGACAAATAGAAAGAGTGAACTAAGTAGTGGAAGACATGCTAAGGATGCATGTAATGCACCATCCTAAGAAGTGGGAAGACTACCTACCATTGGTAGAATTTTCCTACAACAACAGTTATCAAGAATCCTTGAAGATGAGCCCTTTTGAAGCCCTCTATGGTAGACAGTGTAAGATTCCAATCAACTGGAATAATCCAGTGGACAGAATAACAATCAGACCCAACATGCTGAAAGAAATGGAACAACAAGTAACTCAGATAAAGGCAAAATATGAAGATTGCCTAGGATAGACATAAAAGTTATGACAATATGAAAAGAACTCCCCCAGAGTTCAAGACCAGAGACCATGTCTATCTCAGAGTTAGACCCATGAAGAGTTCCCTGAGAATGGGAGCCTGTGCCAAATTGGCACCTCAGTATTGTGGACCCTTTGAAGTCCTAGATAGAGTGGGACCTGTGGCCTATAGGCTAGCACTTCCTCCCACTGTAAAGGCACATAATGTTTTCAATGTTTCATTATTGAAGAAATATGTACACGATGCTAATCATATAATTGACTGGTCTCCTATCCAGGTGGAGCTGAAGGGAGAATTCTTGCTAGAACCTCGATGCATATTAGATAGGAAGGAAACCTCACTCAGGAACGGAACCATTGCACAATTCAAGGTGCAGTGGAAACACTTTGGCCTAGATGAGGCTACGTGGGAAATGGAGGATTCCATGAGACAAGCATATCCGATTTTGTTTACTCCTGTACATACATGTCATGATGACAGATAGAAAATCGAGGATGATGTTCCTTTAAGGGGGAGGGAATTGTAACACCCTGTTTCCCCCATTTTGTAAATATAACTATATGGGCCAAGGAACTATGGCAAACTTAAAAGTGTGAATATTTGATTTGATGGACCTTGTGTAGAAGGTCGATGAATGTAAATTATGTTATTTTAATAGAAAATGGTTACATGTTGCATGACTGATGAAAGAGGGGATGTGCTAAGAAAGACCACAAAATGCTATGAAAGGTGGTGGAGGGGACCAAGAATGGTTGCGTTAACCTCCATCGAACCAGTACCATGCTAGAATTAATTTTCTCAAATCAAAACAACCCCCTGACCCATGAATGAATTACAGTCGGGTTGGTAGGTGGGAAGGCCTCCTCAAGAGTTAATGAGGGGATGGGGCAGACCACCCATCTGTAAGGCTTCCAGACCTGACCACGGACTAGAAATTTGAGTCACATGCAATATTGTGGAAAAAGGACAGAAAGGGAGTGTGGTGGGAAGGGGGAGAGCTGCGAAGAAAAATACAGAGACGAGAGAGGAAAATCTCGGGTCCGAGGAAGGACTGAAAGAGGAACAATGAGTTTTGATCACAAAAAATATAGATTGAACCAAGAGAAGGAGAGTAACCTTCGTCCTTATCTACTTTTTGTATTGGGAGAAGGAGAGTAACCTTCGTCCCTAACTTCCATTGAGCTGGAAGTAAGAGATTGAATCTCAAAGCATCGTAGCTTAAGCTCGGGGGTGGCTAGTGATAAATCCATTGGGAGTGAATGAGGCTATGGTTGGGTGGAAATGAGCACCCCTTTTAGCAGTCACATCACACTCTATGGTTCTAATAAGTTTCTTCTTGCCTTATGTTTTGAATTTTAAATAATGGATGCATGTGAGTATTTACATGTCTATAAAGTTTTCTTTCTCTATACTAAATGATTAAGTTATAAGTATGCATTCATTTCCTTGAGAACCTATAATTTTGGTTGAATTTCCATACGCCCCAGTTTAATCACTCGAAGGCGCTTTCCCCATGAATTTACATCGTCGTTCCGGAGTCGAAGCAAGCCTCTGGGAATATCTACCGATTTGGTAACCTCACAAGTTACCTTACCTTGATTTAGAGCTTAACTCTTTGCGAGTCAGGAAGGTGTTCCCTTCAGACCAATAGTCTATGAGACTCTGAAATTACGCTTATTTCTTTAACAAAAAACCCGACTAAGAGTGGGGATCATATCCCCTAAGTTTTATGAATATCCACGTGACCTGGGTCTAGGAACTTTGAAGCTCAAGGCTTCGAGATGTCAAGTTGTATGAAGGTCAAGTTAAACCCCACAATTGATATGCATCGTTGATCTATGAATGAAGATCAAGGGTGTGTAATCACTGCAGGGCATAAAGGTGAAAATAGCGAACGCACTAGTTCGCGGCCCACAATTAAACCTTTCCGTTGATCTCAATGGGCTGGAGGATCAATGATCCCGGTTAGACTAGAATTGAGTGAGCACTTTCGAAATTGCAGAGGTCAAACTTCCTGGTAAAGAACCTGCATGTCGGGACCTCACAATTCCTGTGAACCATCAATCGTCGTTGACCCTCAATCTGAGTTTGAAATGATCCCTGAAATGCAAGGAGCGCGTGGGACAACGAAAACCTTCAAAGAGATCAAGCTTAGAAGAGATAGCACTTTCAGGAGCATAGACAAAATCCAGGAGACGGGCCTAAAGGAGGGGAAAATGTTGAATCCTTTGAGCACTTAGAAAACCTTCTAAGTCGTAGTAAGTGAGAAGCCAAGGAGGAGGAGCTACAATGGTCATTGGATCACATTGCTGAGGCTCAACAACCGTCTAATCTAAACAAGGTGCATGAACCTTAGTAGCTTGCACACGCAGGAGAAGAGGAATTACCAAAGTTTCGAAGCCTGGAAGTAGTTTGGGACTGTCCATCGTCAAGAGGGACATGCGGCGATGGATCGTGGACTCCGGATAAATCTGTTCGAGGGTTATCGGTTAAAAGTTGAAATTACTGAACCCTGAAGACCCGAAGTGAATCTGGACCACCCTATCCAGAGGGACACGTGGTGACAGATCATGGATTCCAAAGGAATCTGTTAGAGAGGAGGAAAGTTTGAGACTTGATATTTTTGAAGCCTGGAGAGCCAGAAGTCCGAAGTAAATCTCAGGTGTCAGATCACTCGAAGTAAATGTCGATCGTCGGATCATCCGAAGTAGATACAAACTGTCAGATCTGGAGAACATTTGGTGTGAGTCTGTGGACTTTGGTTAAAGACCCTAAGTAATCCTTAATCATCATATCCAGTGGACACACATCGATGGATCATAACCTTCAGATGAAAACTATTGGGAAAAAGGGTGAAGTTTGTGATTTGAGATCTCAAAAGTCCGTAGACCCGGAGGAGATCTCGTTCATTGATTGAGAAGAGGGCCACCATACCGTTTATCTAGTTGAAAGTTCAAACACCAAAAGTAGAAGCAGGGCCATTGATTTAGGAGGATGGGTTTCCATAGATCACCAACTCTGGAAGATTGATGTATGGAGGAAAGAAGGGTTTGAGAATTGAAAATCCCTAAGTCCAAAATCACGAAGGAGATCACATCCGTTGACTTAGGATACATAGATCTGGTCCATGGATTTGAAATGGGCATATATGAACCATCAGTTCTGACAGTACCATCAATATCGGGAGATCGATGGTCTCGTAGCATTGCGGGGATCGGGGGTGCGCGAACTTTAAAAAGTTGAGGGCGGGATGCAATCCAAACCTCGGTTTTGGGGAAAGGACACGTGGAGGATTGCAGGCCAAAAAGTAGTTTGGTTTCAAACCACCTTTGGCCGCGCTTGAAATTGTGTGTTTGCACGAGGTCATCACCCAAGGTCACATCCGAGGAGGGGTCAATAAAAAGGGGCTAGCACCAACTCCAAGCCTTCGCTGAATTGCGAAGGGGAAGGTCGCGGGTATCGTAAGACCTGTACCAGAAGCCAAAAGGGCCTGTGTTTGATTAGGCGATGATACTATCAGGTCTCAAAGTCTTGTTTGACTTAGAGAATCAGAGAACCTTGACTAGAGAGTCGAGTTGAGTCCTGAACTTCCCAAATTAGGAATCGTAGAGGGAAAGGATCTGTTCTTGTGAAGACAATTTTTTTTTTTTTTTCCCCATCTTGGGTGTGTTACAAAAAATAAGTATGGCTATGGATACAGGTTCAGGTACAGTGACACGAAGGTACGGAGGATAACTCAATGACTGTGTGAATTATTATGGAATGGATGAATGATGGAAGGAATGTTGGCAAGAATCCCCCAGACATGTTCTAAGTCCAAAAAATATGTATGCATGTCCCCAACTTGACACTTGTCATGTTGGGAGCTACTTTGGCCCACTTGTCCCCATCCTTAGAACTTAGGATAAAATAATTATCCATTCTTTATGATTAAATAAATATTAATATAATATTCCTTTTTGGCTTAATCTCCCTAGCTTATCCCCTTTTCCTTAACTTTTAGCCCCCCCTTTCCCTAACTAGTGGAGTTTAGTCCCCCATACTCTTTTATCATGGTCGGTCTGTGCACAATGATGTATTTTATATTAATGATGAGACATATACAAAAATAGGCTCACTGGCCTTTAACATCTAGGCTCTCCGGCCTAATCATCACAAAACTGGCTCACCAGCCTATAAAATACAACATATATACAAAGGCTCCCTAGCCTCAAAATCGCGCGCACTTAAGTTTCTGTGCTCGGTATCCAAAAATGTGCACACTACATCATTTTATGGCGTAGTACATGTGCGCACTATTCCGTGAAAGGTGCATACAAAAATGATATCAAACAACTCACCAAATTAAGTACATTTTCATTTTCATTACAATTGGGTTCGGCCTAGGGATATTACAATGGTTGAGGGTTTTTGGTTATGGTGTATTGCTTAATTTGTTGGTATAGTTTGAGGTTGCATAACAATGAGGGTTTGATGTCTAATTCATGTGAGGGTTTATTACACATGATTACGATTGTATGCACATGACTAGAGATACATAGATGCACATGGTTTGATTGTTATTCTTGTGATATTTGGTATGAGATCTATGTTATCATATTTGATCTATTGAGGAAATTATTGGTATATTTGGTATATATTGGTGCAATTTATTGGTATAGGTTGATTACAGGTTGACTACAGGTTGGTTACAGTTTGCTGGCATAGATTAGTACAAGTTTACAATGGTATATTTCACAGTGACAATGTGGCAGTGATTCATCAGTTTTTTGACACTTATATTTTAGGGAATTTGGATGAGGCAATGATAGGTGGTTGTATCCACCTTCCGTTGTATCCATAGAACACAGTGGGTTGTATCCTTCTACTTTTTGGAGCTAGAGAATTGGGGAGTTGGAGCTTCCCTCAAGTTGTAGGTTGAAAATACAGGGGATTGGAGCCTCCTTCCAGTTGCAGCTGGAAAAAAAGGAAGTTGGTGCTTCCAATGAATGTAATTCTTAAATACATATAAGAAAAAACATTATGTGGTTTTCTCCCACATTGGATTTCCACGTAAAAATACTGGTGTACTGTGTATGTGTATGATAGCTCATTGTTCATGGTTTATTTATTCTGCACTTGTTGAATGATATTGGTAAATTGATCATAAATATAAACACCATTTATATATTGTGGTTAAAAAGGATTATATTTTTTTATTACTGATTCACCCTCCCTCTTAGTAATCCAACAATTGGTATCAGAGTAGGTGCTTCAAGATACAGTTTAACCACTGTAAGGAGTTCATGGATTACTCTAATATTGGGATACCACAATTTGATGGGGAATATTATGCCTTCTGGAGTAGAAGAATGAAGACACATAGACATGCGCTAGGATTTGATGTTTGGCGATCAATGGTAGATGGATACAAAGCACCATCCGTTCCTCCTATAGATAAAGATGTAAAGAAAATTGAAGAGAATAATTCAAGAGATACAAGTGCACTCCTAAATGTCTTGTTTAAATCTGTCTACCCCAAAGTTATGCATTGTGATTCTGTTAAGGAAATCTTGGTCAATTTGAAGAATGTATACGAAGGAGATGAGAAAGTAAAAGAAGATAAACTTTAAATTTCCAGAGAAAAAGTAAAACAACTAAAGATGAATGAATATGAGAGCATATCTACCTACTTTCTACACGTTGATGAATTAGTAAACAATATTAAAGGCTTGGGAGATGAGGTAAATGAACAATTTTTTGTCAAAAAGGCATTGATATCTCTACCAATGAGATTTGACGCAAATATTTCAACACTAGAAGAGAGAGAGGATCTAGATACACTGACCATAGATGAGCTACATGGGACACTCACAACTTGTGAGATGAGAAAGAAGCTGGATAACATAATCACGAAATAATTATAATTCAAAGCATCCAAGAATTCAAAGCAAAAGGCAAATTCAAATAGTAGAAACAACGACATCTCAGAGGACGATGAATAAGTATACAAATTCCTCAGAAGACTGAAAAAGGGATCTGAAAAATACAGAGGTAAGATTCCATTGGTTTGTTTTAATTGTGATGGTATTGGTCATTTTTCTAACAAATGTTTCCATAAGAAAAAGAAAAGAAATGAAGAAGATGAGTCAAGTAAAATAACCAAAAAATATTTTTTTGCAAACAAACATACAAAGGCAAAATAACCAAAAATAATTTTTTCAAGAAAAAATTTTGCACCAAAGAGGACAACAACTCATTAGATGAATATGAAGCAAGTAAAAGTGATACGAAAATGGTTCTATTCATGGAAATATAATTTTTTTTGATGATTAAAACTATGTGAGACATTCTCCAGGTTACAAACTTGTGAGATGTGGATCATTGCAGCTATGTGAGACTTTATCCAGCTTACAAACCTGAGAGAAATCCCCTAATAAGGGTACATGGTTCCTATTTGAGATAGAGATGGAATGTAGAGATGACCTCCTCCATTCAAAGAGTTGAGAGGAACTTCAGACGATTATCCTGTGGGAAAGGCGATCTGCTGAGTTGGACATGCCTATGGCTGAGCACAAGGTGAATGTGTGAAATACCAAAGTGCTGGGTGAATTTTCATGAGAACACAAATGGAGATCATGTATTAGTCTCTTTTGAGAAACAGAGTTGACGAGAAACTTCAGATGAATTTCCTGTGTGATTCAGTGGGAAAGAATATCCGTCGAGTGGACGTGCCTGTGGACGAGCACATGTGAATGTGTGAATAACTGGTTCTTCTGTGTAATGAAATGAGCCAGATATATGGACATCCCTATGGATGTGCCCCTCATGGATGAGCACTAGTGGGTGTATCATATCCCTTGCTATGTTGTTCAAGTATCATATCTTCCTGTAACCCTAATTGTAATGTAAAGGGTACATGTCGGCCCCACCTTAATGTGATTAGTAATAAATGTAACATATAATTAATCTGGTTAATATTAATTATAATATGACTTAGAGAGGTCGGACCTGTTGTGCCAATATACACTTCTATTGATAGGACAAGTCTAATATAAGTAAAGGAAGACTCTCCATTGTGGAATCATATCCTTCACACAAGTTTGGAAATTTCAGCAAGTACATCTTCTTGGGAAACATGTGCATCTTTCTTAGGTGCTAGTCTTCTAGGGTTTGAGCACCCTCTTGTGTGCCAATTATTATTGGTGGTGAAGGTATTTCTCTTGGAGAATATAGCAAAGGATTTGGATGTGTTTTCTTCCCTTGTTGAGAAGGGTTTCCCATGATACTTCTTGTGTTCTTGTGCATGGTGTTTCTTCTTGTGATCTTGGTTGCTGCAACATTCTTGGTTATGGTTAAGACAAATGAAAAATTGAAATGAACTACATGCTTAACCTAGCTTATTTAAAAATCAATATGGTATCAGATCATAGGTCTTGAAGATCCCATTGCACAAACACTTTCCAACCATTCTTTCTCACTTATGCAGAAACCGTACGACCCTCCTAGGGTTTCCAGAAATTCCATACGACCTACACTTCTAAGGGTTTTCAACACCTAAAAATTGGATGCTAGGGATAAAAAAGGACATAGGTGTGTACGACCTCCTTTAGTGCACCTCCAACAAGTCTCAGATTGAATTTTAAAGCATTTTGATTTTTTGGCCCTAGGGTTTCTAGGGTTTCGCCAATTTCTGCAGAAAAGTTCAGAATCACATTTCTGCAACTCCTTGAAGAAGGTCCTCAACCTACCAGGGATATCGTATTTCTCAAGGTTTATTTTTGGCATTCTTAAGCCCAAAAAAACCTAAAAGTGATAGCCTAGCCTTGCCATTAGGTTTTCTAGCCTAGTTGACAAGGGTCTGTGAAGATGAGAAAAAAAATGATGGGAGGCAAGCTTGATTATTCAAGCAAGCTCAGTTCCAGGAAGACAAGACCTCAAAGGAATGAAGACATCAACATATCAACACTCTCAGGTATGGTTCCTATCAATGAAAATACTAGTCTAATTGATAGTGGTGCCTCCAGGCACATGACCAGACTTAGAAATAATCTAACATATTTCGTTGAGAAAGAGACACATCTACATGTTGTTCTTGGAGATGATGCCAGATACAATGCGAGAGGAGTTGGAACTTATACCTTCCAACTAGATTCAGATATGCAACTTAAATTAGAAGAAGTACTATATGCACCTAGAATGAAGAGAAACCTTGTCTCTATTTCGACCTTGGAAGACAAAGGCTACAAAATTAATTTCTCAGAAGGAATATTTATTGCATGGAACAAAGACTCTCATATAAGCTCTTCCAAGGCAATTGGTGTCCGATAAAACATCTTCTACAAATTGACCATCAAACCGGTCCAAGCCTTATTACATGACATTATCTGCTTGAGTGAGTTATGGCATAAAATACTTGCTCACATTCATTATAGAGCTCTTCTAGGTCTATGGAAAATGGAAACAGGTCTACCATAGCTACAAATTCAACATAAAGGTGTTTGAAAAGGTTGTGCCCTTGGAAAAAATGTTAAAGGATCCTTTACAATCAGTGACAATAGATCCAAGGAAATCTTGGACTTGATACATTCATATGTATGTAGGCCAATGACTGTTGCATCTCTGAATGGTACTTTTACTATGTACTCTTCATAGATGATCACTCCAAGAAAACTTGGATTTAATTTCTAAAGAACAAGGATGGAGTCCTTGCAAAATTTCAAGAATTCAAAGCTCAGATTGAGAACCAGACCGAAAGAAAAATCAAAATATTAAGATCAAATAATGGAGGAGAATACACCTCAAAAGAATTCAACAGTTTTTGTATTGAAGCAGGAATCAAGATGGATTTCAAAGTTCCTTACAACACTCAATAAAATGGGGTTGCTGAAAGGAAAAACAAAACTATCATTGAAGAAACTAAAGCAATGATACATGATCAGAGTCTTCCTATGACTCTATGGGACTAAGCATGCATGACAACAATATATGTTCAAAATTGAAGTCCTCATAAGATCCTGAAGAACATTACTCCAGAAGAAGCATTCACCAAAGTGAAGCCTGAGATCAGACACTTCAGAATTTTTGGATGTCTAGTATATCTTCATGTACCCAAAGAAAACGGATCCAAACTAGAACCTTTAGGAATAAAGAGCACATTTGTAGGATACCATGAATCCTCAAAAGAATATCGAATCTACATTACAGGTCAGAGACAAATTGAAGTAAGCAGAGATGTTACTTTTGAAGAAGAAGTAGCCTTCCATAAATCTAGATAAGCTCAGATGGAAATTAATAGTGAAACGATACCTTCTCCCCCTTAAATAGTTCAGAGGGAGACATATATTATTCTAGATGAATCAATAGCTTCAGTTGATCCAGTTGCTCCAAAAAATTCAGTTCCTCCAAGCAACATACCCAAATACATTACAGTTGGACATAAAAGGCCTACTTAGGCCCAAAAAACTTTATAAGAAGTAGAAGGGCATAAAGCCCCATAAGGAACAACAAGAGAAAGAAAGAGACCAAAAATGTTCTCAAGCTACCTTTCAACCATGACCCATATTATTGACTCAGAGCCAACTTTTCATGGAGAATATTCAGGTGACCAAGTATGGCAAGATGCCATGGCTGAAGAATATCAATCGATATTAAAAAATGATGTATGGGATGTTGTTCCAAGACTAGAGGGAAATTTCGTAGTGACTTCCAAATGGATTTACAAAATCAAGCATGCTACTGATGGAAGCATTGAAAAATACAAAGAAAGATTTGTGGCCAGAGGGTTTTCACAAATAGAGGGAGTTGACTATGACAAAATTTTTTCACCAGTAGCTAGATATACCTCCATCTGATCTATGATTGCACTAGTTGCTTCCATGGGTTGGAAGCTACATCAGATGGATGTAAAGATAGTTTTTCTCAATGGTGAAATTGAGGAAGAAGTTTATATTGAGCATCCAGAAGGTTTCGTTGTGCACAACGAAAAATCTCATGTATGCAAATTGAAGAAAGACCTATATGGTCTAAAGCAAGCACCACATGCTTGGTACGAGAAAATGGATGGATTTCTGATGAGTTTGGGCTTCAACAAAAGTGTTGCTGATCCAAGCTTGTATTATCACATTGATGGCAATGAGTGCCTAATTTTGGTCTTATATGTGGATGATCTTTTCCTCACCGGTTCAGAGAGACTCATTACTGAATGAAAACAAGCATTGACTGCTAAATTTGAAATGAAGGATTTGGGCTTGATGCATTATTTCTTGGGACTATAAGTATGGCAGAGAACATATGAGATTTTCATAAGTCAAGGAAAATATACTATGGAGATACTGAAAAAGTTTAGGATGACAGAATGCAGATCCATGCCTACTCCAATGATAATGGATCTAAAGAAAATGAGTGATACTGATTCAAGATATGAAGATCCACACTTATACTGACAGTTGATTGGATCTCTGATGTATTTGGTTAACACCAGACCGAACATTTTCTATGCAGTAAATATGCTTAGCTATTTTATGAGCCAACCAAAAGATGCACACTGGATAGATGCAAAACATGTATTGAGATACTCACAAGGCATAATTGGTTATGGCCTGATATATGCATCCAATGTGGACTTGATCCTACAAGGATATGCCGATGCAAATTGAGCAGGAAGTGCAGTAGACAGAAAGAGCACCTCTGGTTGTTTCTTCACCTTAGGATCGACCATGGTTTCCTGGTGTAGCAGAAACCAAAGCTTTGTGGATTTAAGCACCGCAGAGGCAGAGTACATTGCACTGAGTGTGGAAGTTCATGAAGCAGTTTGGCTTCACAAAATTTTGACTGACTTGTTCGATTATGAGATGAATCCTACTACTATTCATTGTGATAATTGAACCTGTGTAAAGCTCTCCGAGAACCTGATGTTTCATGAGAGATCAAAACACATTGAAATCAAGTATCACTATATCATATACATGGTACATAGAAAGAAAATACATGTTGGCCCTTGACCAAGTTTTGGAGAACCTTGGTCGTGTTTGACCATTTTTGGGACTTCGACATGCTAGTCGAAGATGAAGCGCCAGGCGAAGCGGAGATCGTGGGATCTCACCCCCTTTTGTGGGATTTTTGGGTTTAGGGTTTATGTAACAGGTATGGGATGTTGGCCCATGGGTCTTACCCATGTTTAGTCCCCTTTTGGAATGTATTCTAGGCAATGTAAGAAAGGGCCAGGGTGTTGATTCAGTTGTAAGCTAGTGAGCTAAGTGAAAATAGTTGTAAATGCTTTGTGCATATTGTGTGTTGAGAACTTGCAGAGCTAAGTGCAAGTGATTGTAAGAAGGCTCTATGCTGTGCCAAGCTCGGGGAAGGAGGATTTGGCGAGGTGTGTGTAGATCTCCTGTCCTCTGTAGAGTGGGTTTTTTGTCTCTGTGCATGTAAGAATATTGAAAGAAGATAATAAAGAGGAAGAAGAGTTGGTGGACGTAGCCCCACGCTGGGGGTGAACCACATATATCCTGTGTTGTTATTTCTTTGTGTCATTAATGTGATTTATGATTAGTGATGAACCTTTATTTATGTTAGATGCATATGATATAGTAGCTTAGTTCTTAATAAATTAAATGAATGCTAGATCTGTTGTTGTTATGTGATAAATGGTAAGATATGCTTAGATCTTGTTGAATATTGCGTTGTTCTGTAATTAGGGTTTTACCTGCGATATGAATAAAGGGTTAAAGACTAATGAATGTTAACTGCTAAGTTCTTTGTTAAGTCTTATGATCATAGATCCGTGTCCCATGTAGGTTGTAGATACTTGAATCCCACAACCCCCCTACCTCTACCTCGGGTGAGACTTCATCTGCTTCGCAGGTGTTGCCAAAAGGGCCGGTAGTTAGGGTTTTGTTGGTGTGCTATTAAAGCATTGAACCTTGGGTTTGCCCATGTGCCAAAAAATGGTTCCGTTGTCGAGATCTGAAATTGTGATTGCTGAGAACTGAGGAAAAGAGAAAGCTATGTGCATAGATCTATTGCTGTAGTGCAAAATACTCTACTTGACTTGTGAAGCTCCGTGCCAAGAAGAGAAGTCCAATCTGAAGAAAAGAGGTAACATCTTAAAACTTTGTGCTATGATAAAGGTAAGATAAGTGAAAATGTTTGTTTCGAAAGAATGGATCTAGGTATATTTGATAGATTTCGCCCTAGTCTAAAAACTAGGGCACAACTGGAAGAAAGAAGATGTGATATGAATAGATATGATACAAATAGTGAAATATATGTTATTCCTATGCATAGAAATAATTTTTGGACTAACAAGCGGATGCAAGATCCTAGAAAGAATTTTTTGCAGGTCCATCACTGTGATCCCAGTGCGTAGTATAGGAAAGATTGGGGATAATTTAAGAGAAAAAGAGGATTAACTCTTTGTTATAGTTGCAGAATATTGGGACATCTTGCTAAGGAATGCCTTGGTAGAAGTCCTATTTGCCTTCGTTGTAAAGCTACTGGAAATGAAGTTTTAGATTTACCTAGAATGATTGCTAAAGTTGAAAAGATGAACACGAGACAATAAAACCATGAGTAAGGTCAAGAGACTAATAATATACTAAAGAACTAGAAAGAATCAGAGGCTATATTATTGCATATGAAGGAAACACTGAATGATTACAGATACATCAGTTTATCAGAGATCTTAAAAGAGAAAGAGTGCATAGAAACAAGAATAAGAGACTTCGACATAGACTATGTATTGGATGCAGAAACACAGGTGAACATTATGACATAAAGTACTTGGGAAATATTAGGAAATCCTACTATGACTCCTTCATTGGGAGGAATAGGATTGTTTAAAGGAAAGATGATAACCCTATGTAGAAGACTTTCCCATGTACCTATGGTTGTTCATGGAACATCGACAAAAGAATAATCCGAGGTCATTAAGTTTGCTGAGAACAATGCTCCCTTTGCACTTTTGTTAGGAAAGACTTGGATCGAGAGAGATCAGATCTGAAGGAGAGAAGAAGAGGAAGCTATAGAACAAAAAAATCAAGAATTAAGGGATTTCATGGCTAAGAGAATAACGCGCTTAATAGAATAACAAGAGGACAAGTTGAAGCAACCGAGGGCTAGAGACTTAGATGTCGAAGTTGAAAGAACACAAGAAGGATTAAAGAACCTACCCATGCAGGAGAGTAGAGCACCTACTCCAGAAACAGTAAGAGAAGAAGTATTATCCTTGAACCTTGTGAAAGATCCTCAACAATGTGAAATTACTATGCTTAGAAAAGATAAGAAAAATAATGGAAAGAGCAATCCAGAGACGCAGATCACAGGAAAGAAAGCTAGAAAGCTCAGTAAGAAGAAAGAAAAGCTATAAAAATTGTAGGAGGTTCCAGAGAGGACTTCGCAGAAGGCAGACTTGCAGAACTCGAACCTCGTCGGAATAAAAAAACAACACAGACTGGCACTTTGCCATGATGAAGAAATATGACCGTTGGAGGCGTCTTGACCATTAGAACGATGCTCTAGAATGACTAGAAACACAGTTATTTCCAGAATGTTTTCCATTGGACCGTTGGGACCGGGCCATAACAGATGGAATTGTATTTATTGAGTCATTCTTGCCTGTTGGAGGAGTCCATTAGGGTTTTCTATTTATCCCGTCGAGCATTGCACCGAGGATGATTTCACAAATTGTGATTATCCAAGCCCACATAGAACTAATCTCTTTCGCGCAGTGCTTATTGTAACCTCGCCATCCATTCTACTACCTTGATTGTTGTTCACCGACCTGAGATATCTGATCTCGAGCGTGTATGTCGGGTGACCTTAACGTAGTAGATAAATTCCTCAAAGAAATCCTAATAGACCTCATGGTTGAGAAGTTCCTGTCCTCAGGAGTACATGCCTTGTTGATGAGAGGAGTGAAAACATCCCCATCGACTGCACGTCGATATGGGCCATCCCAGATTGCAATGGAGAAATGGAGGAAGCATCGTGATGACTTGGCAAACGCAAAGATCATCCCATCAATATTTCCCGACTATATCCCACCTTTGGATGGCGCGGTTATTCGTTATAGCGTCCCGAGGGAATTTGACTATACACTGATTACTGCGTACCACCCGAAGGTGATACGTGCAGTTGGACTACAATTAGGACATATTATGTTTCTAAAGATCAATGACTTCAACTTAGGATACTGCAAGAATTATGGCATGCTCTCACCTCACAAGTACTTGTCCAAGACAACGGGGAAGAAGTCAAAGATAATCCCCCAGTCATGGACCATGGACATCGCACGATCAACTATCCTAAATGTGATGAATATACCACACTTTGGCATACATGAGGAGGTTAACGTGTGCGTTAAACTCCTCTTGTCATGCTACCATGGTGGTTACCTGTGGTTGGATCGATGCATCATTGTAGATCTGACGTTGATCCATCGGATCACCAGATTGAGCATGCAAGGACCCGACCCTCAAGATTTTTACTCAGTGAAGGCTTCATATAGCACCCTGGCGTAGCGCATGAAAGAAACTTAGAATAATGTAGAGAAAGGGAAACATGGCTACAAGGTAGCCTCCATCCAAAATGGCACAGTGTGCTTAGATTTCCAGTTGATCACTGGTAAGCTCGTTAGGAAGAACCGACCAACACAGGTCACGGGGTTCATCGTTGACCTCGCAGGAAAATGCGTCGAAGTGATGCAAATGAACTGGGCGAGCTACCTTGTCAACCATTTGGAGAAATATTTCTGTTAAGAAAAGGACCAGGGCTACGAGTTTCATTTTAGATGGTTGTTGATTCTCATTGCCTTCATTGCTTAGGAGATGCTGGAAGGAGAGACCTTCCCTGAAATTGAGTCGTCTGAACCACTGGCCACAAATTTCACTACGCTTTGGTATTCAAGTGACATGGAAAAATAATGGAAATCCAATGCGGTGTTCCACACATACTATTTAAAGTTGAAGAGGGCCATTGAATCTTTCCCTCGCATGATGCTGAATACCCTACACATGTTCATTCCACTTGCGAAGTTCTGCATAGATAGGCATTTCATTTACATCATTGTGTGTGGGGATGAACACAAAGAGGAGATCCAGTCCTATTACAAACTCACAGAGGAGGACATGGAAGAAATAACCAAGGAATGGCCGACAGAGTTCCTTGTACCGGTTGAACAGACATAACTCTCTGACCTTGAACTCATCAGAATTCCTGTAGTCAATCGAGAAGAGTATGATGGGCCTAACAACAACAGGAAGAAAAAGAAGGAAGAGGTATAAGAATTGAACAACGCATTAAAGGAAACTACACTAGATTCACCTGAGGGAGGAGGGGATGATGAAGTAGACAAAGAAGAGGACGAAGGGGAAGAAAAAAAATAGGAAAATGGTGAAGTGACACTGCCTAAGGATCCCATCACAGAGGCTGAGACATCTAAGAAAAGAAAGGGTTCCCCGAATAAACCCTCATCGCGAAAGAAGTCAAAATCCAATAAACCTCCATTTTAGATTGTGCTCACGGTAGATGATATTGACCTCATCATCGTCGTTGTATCAGATACCTCAGAGGAAATTTTGTAGTGAAGAAAATACAAACATGATACAATGTTTGAAAGGATCGAGGTAGAGCTCAAAGGGGTACATCAAGCTCTTTATTCAAGCCGCGCAGTGTCTACTGCGCGATTATTAGCAGGGGACATAGAAGTAGGAGATGAGCCTACCCATCTATGCAGATTAGCAGATTTGACAGAGGCTTGCCTTCATTAGGTCCAAGATGGAGCAGGCCACAAAGGTATTAAAGAAAGCAAAGGAGGAAGAACTAGAGAAACATGGAGTTGAGAAGTAAGAGAAAGATGACCTCCAAGTGAATTTTGCAGAGGATAAAGCGCAGATCCAAAAGGAAAAAAAACAACTGCTCACAGAGAATATGGGAGTCAAGGAGGCAATCACTAGAGAACTTCACTCTGCGCCAGGCCTCATACAGATAGAATAAGACATAGTGGAGAGTCAAGTGGAGAAGCTCGCTGAAGCTATTCAACAACATCAAGCAAGAGTGGCAGAACTGGAACTACAAGTCGTGCCAAACACTCTGCAGGAAGTGCGAGATCAGAGGGAAGAAACTGCTTGGAGCGTAGTTGAAATAATTAAGGCATTGGCCTTATAATGAAAGAAGTTAAGAAGTATAAGTGCACAGACCTATGAGTGCCTTGCAGAGAACCCAGAACTAAGGACATTGGAATCACAACTCCAGGAGGAAAAGCAACAAACAACGACAGTACAGGCACAATTGAAGCCATTGTCAGCAGTCGAGAGGATGAAAAGGTCCCAGAAACATCGCACCATTCAACAATAGGTCCATGCCATCTATAGTAGAGTCATGAAAGTGACCCAGAGACTACAACAAGTGAAGAATGAATACTGCACACTTTTTAAGGAGATTGAGGGACAAGGTGCAAAACTAGAACAAGTAGTCACCATGGTGGCACATCGATTGGAAGGACTAGTGAACGAGAAATTTATTTAGGAGTTCGTCGAGCAGGAGGATATGGCGAAGCAACAGGTTGAAGCAGCTCGAGCCAAGCTCAAGGCCTTCGAAGCAGATTTTCCTAGATCAGAGTGACTCGGGACGAGTCACATGTGAGTGTTGGGGGCCTGTTGGCCCTCGACCAAGTTTTGGAGAACCTTGGTCATGTTTGACCATTTTTGGGACTTCGATAGGCTGGTCGAAGACGAAGTGCTAGGTGAAGCAGAGATCGCGGGATCTCTCCCCCTTTTGTGGGATTTGTGGGTTTAGGGTTTATGTAACGGGTATGGGATGTCAACCCATGGGTCTTACCCATGTTTAGGCCCCTTTTGTAATGTAGAAATAAGTAGCTAGGCAATGTAAGAAAGGGTCATGGTGCCGAGTCAGTTGTAAGCCAGTGAGCTAAGTGAAAATATTTGTAAATGCTTTGTGCATATTGTGTGTTGAGAACTTGTAGAGCTAAGTGCAAGTGATTATAAGAAGGCTCTGTGCTGTGCCAAGCTCGGGGAAGGAGGATATGGCGAGGTGCGTGCAGATCTCCTGTCCTATGTGCAGTGGGTTTTCTGGCTCTATGCATGTAAGAATATTGAAAGAAGATAAAAATGAGGAAGAAAAATTGGTGGACGTAGCCCCACACTGGGGGTGAACCACGTATATCCTGTGTTGTGATTTCTTTGTGTAATTAATGTGATTTATGCTTAGTGCTGAATCTTTATCTATGTTAGATGCATATGATATAATAACTTAGTACTTAATAAATTAGATGAATGCTAGAGTTGTTGATGCTATGTTCTAATTGGTCGGATATGCTTAGATCTTGTTGAATACTATGATGTTCTGTAATTAGGGTTTTACCTGCGATATGAATATGGTGAAAGACTAATGAATGCTAGATGCTAAGTGTTCTGTTAAGTCTTATGATCACATATCTATGTCCCATCTAGGTTGTAGACACTTGAGTCCTACAACCCCCGTTGTGCCTCTTTTGTCACCTAGATGAGCAAAACAGAGGTGCTTGCAAGCTTAGTTTGGTTTGCTAAGTAGGACAACTATAAAGAAAAGGGTTAGAGAAAGAAATATAAAAGAACAACTAAGAATTAAACTAAGAAATAAAATAACAACTAAACTAGTGAGAATAGGGACATAAGAACAAAAGAAACAATAAGACTCATGTCACCAATGGTAAGGTTTATATCAGTGAAAGAAAACACCAAGAAGAAAGAGGACTATGAGTCCCTTCTTCCTCCAAGGGAGGGCTCTTGGACCCCCACAAATAAGCTCTTCTTACAACTTTGAATGAAAATGGTGAAAGAATTCCTTGCTAATGCACTCAAGGGGTGAGATGGATTGCCCAATGTAATGGTGCTAGTATACTCTTGATGAGAATAGAGGATTCCTCAAGAGAATAGTAGCAGCATAACTTTGCTATTGAAATTCCTTAAGAATGAAGTGCTCCCATGGCCTTGTTTTATAGAACCTCTTTGAGGTATTGTGCAACCAGCTTGTAGTGTGAAAAGAGGCTAATTAGGGCATTTTTTAGGTCTTTGACCAGCCACCCAGTCGGATCCAGTCCAAATTTGAGTGTCAAATCAACTTGGAAGCTAAACCAAAAGTGGGTGGGAGGCCGACCACTCTCATAAATGCGTTGTTCTTAGATGTGCGTGGCTTTTAGTGACCACAGTTGCACATTGGGTGCATGTGCACTTTTCCTGCGTTTCTGGTTTGTGCCTGAGCACGTGTGCCCTGTGTAGTCATAACGCACTTTAATTTTGTCATTGGTTGTATAGTTTTTGACCCTTTTTGGAAATGATTTTGTGTTAATTTTGGTCCATGGGTGACCTCATAACTGTTTGACAATGCTGGATTCTTGTAACCATTTGCGGACAAAATTTCAGTGATAACAACCCCCCTGCCTCTACCTTGGGTGAGACTTCATCTGCTTCATATGTGTTGTCGAAAGGGCCAGTAGTTAGGGTTTTGTTGGTGCGTTGTTGAAGCGTTGAACCCTGGGTCTGCCCCTGTGTGAAAAAATACACGTGCAATATCTTTCTACTCATGAACATATTGCATATATCTTCACCAAACCACTTTCCAAGAAAAAATTCAAGTATTTCCGTGAGAGACTTGGGCTGGTGGAAAATTCCTCCCTAGCTAAGAGGGAGTGTTGATGATTTCAGCTATGTGAGACATTCTCCAACTTAAAAAATGTGAGATGTGGATCATTGTAGCTATGTGAGACTTTCTCCATCTTACAAACATGAGAGAAATACCCTAAGAAGGGTATGCGGTTTCTATCTGAGACAAAGCTGGAATGTAGAGATGACCTCCTCCATTCAGAGAGTTGAGAAGAACTCTAGATGATTATCATGTGGGAAAGGCGATTTGTGAGTTGGACGTGCTTATGGTTGAGCATAAGATGAACGTGTGAAATCCCAAAGTGCTGGGTGCATCGTCACGAGAACATAAATGAAGATGATGTATTAGCATCCTCTAAGAAATAGAGTTGACGAGAAAATCCAGATGACTCTCATGTGTGATGTTGTGGGAAAGAAGATCTGTCGAGTGGACGTGCCTATGGATGAGCATAGGTGAACATGTGAAGAACTGGTTCTTCTGTGTAATGCAATGAGCCAGAGATATGGACATACATATGGATTTTCACCTAGTGGATGAGTACTAGTGGGTGTATCATATCCCTTACTACGTTGCTCAAGAGTTAGACCTTCCTGTAACCCTAATTGTAATGTAAAGGGTACAGGTCGGCCCCATCTTAATGTGATTAGTAATAAATGTAAAAGATAATTAATCTGGTTAATATTAATTAATGTAACTTTGAGAGGTAGGCCCTGTTGTGCCAATAAACACTTCCGTTGATAGGACAAGTCTAATATAAGTAAAGGAAGATTCCCCATTGTGGAATCATATCCTTCACACAAGTTTGGAAATTTCAGCAAGTAAATCTTCTTGGGAAAAGTGCACACCTCTCTTGGGCGCTAGTATTCTAGGGTTTGAGCACCCTCTTGTGTGCTAAGTCTTATTGGTGGTGAAGGTATTTCTCTTGAAGAATATAGCAAAGGATTTGGCTAGGTTTTATTCCCTTGTTGAGAAGGGTTTCCCAGGATACTTCCTGTGTTCTTGTGCATGGTGTTTCTTCTTGTGATATTGGTTGCTGCAACATTCTTGGTTATGGTTAAGACAAATGCAAAATTGAAATGAACTACATGCTTAACCTAGATTATTGAAAAATCAACAAAATTTCGATGAAGAAGGCTCCAAAGAAGAATATCAAGAGGAATAATTTGACTACAAAGAAGAATTGTTTAGCACCATAGAAGTTATAAAATGAGAGAAGAAGAAAAACATGTCACTTTAGGCAGAACTAAAGGAAAGAGGAGTTTATAATTCACACTCTGAAGAACTAGAGAAGATAATTACTAAACTAAAAATCGAAGTTGAGGAAGACAAGAGAATTAAAGAAACACTCATATAACAGGGAGAAGAAAGAGATAGGATCATTGGAAATTTGGAAGCAAAGATTGTCACATTGAGAAAATATCTTCAAAAGAAAAACATGTACAAAAAATCCAAAGTTTTGGACGAGATTATTAGCAGTCAAAGGCCAAATCATGAAAAGTATGGTTTTGGATACAACCATACAGAAAATGGATCAAGCTCCAAAACAAAATATCAAGAAACACAACCAAGAATCTAAATAGAGACAATTGGAGGAGACAGATTTTTTTACAAGGAATATGACAAAGACACTCCTCCACCTAGAAGATTCATATTTCAGAATCAACGATAGTCAGAAACAAGAAGGCCTTAAGAAGAAGAAGGGTTTATAAGAGTAATTGATTTTATAATATCTACAACTCCTAGGTATCAAACTACCTTTCTTGGTTTATGTTATTCATGTAACAGTTTTGGACATAAGGATGTAAATTGCAAATCAAATAACATGAACAAAGACAACCATGAAATTTATGCATGAAATGATTATTCAAGAAGGCCTACTGAAACAAAAAACATAAGCTACAACAGGTTTGATTCCTTGAGTAGTGAGATGGAATGTTACAAGTGCAACAAATTTGGACATATGGCCAAAGATTTAGTTCCTTCAAGAGAATCACAACAAAATAACAACAATCATAGACATGAACCTCAAAGAATATGGATAAGGAAGCAGAATTAGGTCAAAAATGAAGAATGCACAGTTTCTCTACAAGATAAACACAATAAACGTGGTTGGTATGTTTAGAGTGGATGCTCAAAACACATGACAGGTGATGAGGACAAGTTTCTAACCTTGAGAAAGGAAAGAGATGGATCAGTCTCTGGAAACAATGACTCAACTAGAATCATTGGAAGATGCACAATCATAATTGGAAATAAGGATACCAAGACAGAGAATGTTCTACTAGTGGAAGATATGAAACACAATCTTCTGAGCATAATTCAAATGTGTGACCAAGGTCACAAACATGTGTTTGATTCACATAAGTGCAAGATACGAAATGCAGGTTCAGGTAGAGTGGTTGCGACAACTATAATAACTTCAAGCAACATATATATATATATATATATATTAAGTGAAATTGGAAATGAAAAGTGTTTTCTAGGAAAGGAAGATGAAGTTTGGCTATGGCACATAAGAATGGGTCACATAAAATTTGATAATATTGTCAAAGTCAACAAAAAGGAAGCAGTTAGAGAAATTCCCCAAATCACAAATCCAACCAAAACTTTATGCAAGCATTGTCAACAAGGAAACCAAATCAAGACCAACTTCAAGTCAAAGGAATACTCCACAACAAAGCCGTTGGAAATTGTGCATACTGATCTAGTTGGAGAAGCTAGAACAAAAGGGTTGAAAGGTGAGAAATATTTTATGTTATTGGTTGATGATCATACAAGGATGACTGTAGTTTTTTTCTCAGGAAGAAGTCAGAAGCATTCGATAACTTCAATATATACAAGGAAATGGTTGAAAATGAAATAGATTAAAAAATCAAATGTTTGAGAATGGATAATGGATGAGAGTTTATTTTAAAGGAATTTATGGGCTTCTGCAGCAAGCATGGAATAAAAAGGAAACTCTCCGTTGCTAGGACACCACAAAAAAATGGAGTCGTTGAAAGAAAGAACATGATAGTACATGAAATGGCTCGAACTATGTTAATGGATTCCAAGTTAACATACGTCTTTTGGGCACATGCAGTGCATACAACAATTCAAATTCAAAATAGAGTAATGATTAGAAACAACTATGATAAAAATCCCTACGAGCTATGGAAAGGAAGACCAACGAATGTGAAACACTTCAGAGTTTTTGGAAGAAAATGTTATGTCAAAAGAGAATATGGAAGAATGAGAAAGTTCCATTTTCGTGTGGTCAAAGGTATACTTGTTGGGTACTCAAGCACATGGAAATCATGCAAATGCTTCATTATATGGCTCAACAAAGTTGTGGAAAACATCAATGTGATGTTTGATGAGAAAAGTGGATGAAGAATAAAGGAATAAGAAAAGGGTTCAATAGAACAGGTTCACGAAGAAGAAGAAAAGGAAGAAGAAGTAGTAGAAGGGGAAGATGAAGAAGAGTATTTAGAAGAAAAAGAACAAGAACAACAATACCTTCAAGTACCTCCAAAGACACATATAAAATGAATATAGAAGAATCATCCATCAGATCAGGTCACTGGGAACAAAGATGCATGAATTGAAACTAGAAGAAGAATGCATTCAACATAACAACTTCACCTAACACTCTTATCTACGAATAAGCCAAGCAGTTTTGAAGAAGCCAACAAGGATGAATTATGTATAAAAACCATGGATGAAGAGTTGGATCAGATAGAGAAGAATGACACTTGGGAATTGTTTCCAAGACCAAGGTACAAGAATGTGATCGTCACAAAGTGGGTCTTTAGAAACAAATTGGATGCAGATGGACAGGTTACCAGGAAAAAATATAGATTGGCACGTAAAGGATATGCTCAGGTTGAAGGTATCGATTTTGAAGAGACATTTTCCCCATTTTCCAGAATGGAAGCAATTAGAATGATCCTCACTTATGCATGCTCCAAGAATATTAAAGTGTATCAGATGGACCTGAAATCAAACTTCCTGAATGGGGATCTAGAAGAAGAAGTCTACATTGAGCAATGATAAGGATTTCAGTTGTCAGAGAATGAAAATTGTGTTTGCAGGTTGAAGAAGGCCTTGTATGGTCTCAAACAGGGCCCCATAGGACGATATTTTAGATTGGATAGATGTTTATAGCAGCAAGGGTTCAGGAAAGGAAATGCAAACAAAAATCTCCACATCAAGGTAAATAAATACAATATTTTGTTAATTGAAGTTTATGTTGATAATATTATCTTTGGAAGTGATGATGACAAGATGAGACAAAAATTTGAAAAGTATATGCAGAATGAATTTTAAATTTCATTACATGGAGAATTATCCTTCTTTATGGGTCTTCAGATATGTCAAATAAACCAAGGCATCTTTGTTTCTCAAACCAAGTATATCAGATAAATGCTAAAGAGGTTCGTAATGGAAGATTGCAAACCGGTTAATACTCTTATGCAAACCAGTTGTAAGTTAAGTAAAGATGATAATTCAAAGTCTACAGATCAGAGGCAGTTGTTGGATTAATGAGAGGGGGGATGAATCAATAATAACGTAATTATAATCATTTTTCTTCAAATGTTATATCAATGTAGAATTATTATCCAATAATGAGCAGTAATAAATAAACAGTCACACACATACACAGTACACCAGTGTTTTATGTGGAAACCCAAATCGGGAGAAAACCACGTAATGCTTTTTCTTATATGTCTTGAAGAATTACATTCATTGGAAGCACCAACTTCCTTTTTTTTCCAGCTACAACAAGAAGGAGGCTCCAACCCCCTAGTTTCTCAGGATACAACTTGAGGGAAGCTCCAACTCCCCAAATCTCTGGCTACAACCAGAAGGAGGCTACAAACCCCATTGTTCTCTGGCTACAACCGGAAGGTGGCTACAACCATCTGTCCTTGCCCCGTTCTGCCACTCTAAAGTAGAAGTAGAATGATGGAACCACTGTCACACTATCACTGTGATATATACCGATGTAAACCTGTACCAATAAATCTGAACCATGCATCAACCTGTACCTCAACCTGTACCATAAAAAAGTGCATCAACCATGCACTGACCTGTAATCAACCTGTACCATAAACAAGTGCATCAACCATGCATCGACCTGTACCTCAACCTGTAATCAACCTGTACCTTAAACAAGTTCATCAACCATGCACCAAATTGTAATCAACCTGTACCAAAAACAAGTGCATCAACCATGCACCATCTTGTAATCAATCTGTACAAAAAACAAGTGCATCAAACATACACCAACCTGTACCAAAAACAAGTGCATCCAACCATGTACCAATTATGTACCAATCATGTGTCAACTACTAATCAACTATGACTCATCAATATGTTCCAACATCATCAACTATACACCTCATGTATGTGCGCCAACTCATCAACTACTTGTCTATACCATGTACTCAACATGTACCACAACCAAAAGCCCTCATCAATTTCATCATCCAAATAAGATTTGTAGATATATAATAGACCTGGTGTATATGATCACATTCTTGCAAACCTTCTTTAAAAAAAAGAGACTAGCATTTTCATCAAACTTTTCTTTAGTCTCACATGCCTAGTTTTGGATTAGTCAACAACCCTAAATTGAAGTAATCATAAATTTGAACCTGTAATGTATAAAGATCTAAAACTGATACACAATTTTATTCAATGTGTTTTATGAAATTCCTCCAAGTGGAACTACTTTGAATCTCTCAGAAAAGGAGTTATAGAAAAAATGGCATACCTTGCTGAATTCTGGCTTATTCTAGAGATAGACCTTGTAGAGTGTGCCCCGCACAAAATATTTAATGAAATGATCTGAAACTATTGAAAACAATAATACAGACTGTACCCTAACCAACACATTTTGTCTCATGGAATTTGGATCTGTTATGAAGAAGTTATGACGTTTTTACCCGAAACACCTGATTTTGACTAGTTTCGGGACTGATCACAAACCCTATTTTCCACAGAGTGTAAGTCCAAAAATAAAACGACCCACAAGATGAATTGTTAACCAAAGATACTTGTATATGTTTTCTCACTTTCATAGCAAGTTCAAGATCTGAATCATTATAGAAAATTTTTTATAGCGAAAATGGTGAGATGACCTGAAAATAACATACCTTAGAAAGCACCATCAAAAGAATTTATCCTTCCTTGCATTTCGACCTTCTTTTCTTCACTTTCCTCAGAATTT